>BQNB010113661.1:0-16954 GCA_026074375.1 Tanacetum coccineum
ATCTAGTTGTTTCTCTCTCTACTTTCTCTCTTTAAGATTTCTTCTTATTTCTTGCTTATTGGTGCTTATTAATAAGTTGTGTTACGCTTTGAGCTGGAAACCCTGTCAAGGAGATTCTTTGAATCTACCTGATCACAGGTATAGTATTTATACTATAAAACGGGAAACCAGAGGTTAATGTAACTGAACGAAAGATGAATGACAAAGCCATATTCATCTTTTATTGCTAACTGTCGTATTTCTGGTTTAGACGATGGTTTTGCAGCCTCATTCCAGTGAATTCAGATTCATAAACCTCATGCTCATTCTCAAGCTTTTAAAGTCAATCATTCAACGTCAAGATAGTTGATTCTAATCTTCCCCACCATCAAAGAGCCTCATAATCAAATAAAGAATCTTCAATTGGGGGAGATTGTTAGACTTATAATCATATATGTCAAACAAAAATGTAACAAGTATAAGCATGTTGGTCAAGAGTACAAGTTGATCAAGGAAGTCAAATCAAGATGATTCAAGTCAAGGAGATGATGCAAGATAACGATCTCAAGAACTCAAAATCAAAAGATAAAGCTCAAGATCAAGATCACAAAGCATGAATGAACAAAGCCATTACAAACAAGACAAGACCATAACAAGGCAAAGCATAAACGTTAAACGTCATATCTTCAATGTCATCGATGATACAGAGAAGTTTGAAGAAAGAGACCTCAACATTGGGGGAGATTGTTAGCCTTAATTATATTAAGTTAAACAAGAATGTTATCGGTCTCATTAAGTTAAATAGGTCTTGTTATGTAATAGGCCAGTCGGGTATCATCAGGCTTGGTTTGTAATCTAATGTTGTCCATGTTAAGGGTGAAAGCCCAAGTTTAGCCAAGCCCTGCCCGTTAAGAAAGCCCATGAGCCAACTAGAAGGCTAGGGTATAAATATCCCTTCACCACACTTGGTGAAGGGTGTTGGTTACATTTCATTTCACTTGTAAACCTCCAAACTCTCTCTAAGCTAATCTTCCTTTCTTGTTTCTCTCTCTCCTTTCTCTCTCTAAGATTTCTTATTTTCTAGCATATTGGTATAGATTATTGTTGTATAATAGATTAAACTAGTGGGATAACAGAGCTGTTACAAGCCATCAAATCATAATCTTCATCTTCTTCTGAATGATTTGACCAGTCTACACCTTCTCCATCAATTGTCACCAATGCTTTAGAGTCTTGGTTCTAGAATTCCATGCATTCCTCCTCCTGTTATCTTGATTTCTCTTGATTCTACACTCTCTAGCAAAATGCCCTGTCTTGTGGCAATTGTAGCATTCAACTTTGGTTTTATCAAAGCCAACTGGTTCTTTTGCATCAAATTATAGCTTTCTACCAGTCTTTTTGTAAAACTTTTTCATTCTCAATGAGATCATGGCCACTTGCCATTTTAAGTCCATTTCTTCCAAGTCATATTCATCAATCTGTTCCAAGTCCTCATGATCCAGTTGAGGGCAACTTGATTGATTAGCAAGTAATGAGTATGATAGTTTCGTTCATATATAGATTTTTATACTCAGAAGGATTGGGAACATATAAGCGATGGTAAAATTCATTAGATGCTGGTTTTCTCAGATACAATTGCTACATTTTGTGGGTTAGTGGATGTGCAGTAGAGCCTTTTTACAAGCACTCTCAAAGACGCTTTATTGTGTACAAATATCAAAAGCTGGACTGTCCACTCTGGTTTGGTTCATAATTAGGAAACTTATGCCAGGAGCAGGTAGAGATCTCTAGGAATTTTTGATTTGCATCTTGTGGATACACCTGCTCCATTAGAATCTATAATTGACTAGAAGACTTTGGGAAACCTGTCATAGCCTAAGTCGAAGTCCTTTTATGTTTAGATAAGAGAATACTTCAAAAACTGTTGCTTCAAGATATACTTCTGCATCTTCTTGAGAATTCTTCATTTCCACAAAAATCTAGATTTGATGGCATCAAATCTCTTTGCTCAGTCATTTATGGATTTAGCAAGATGATCTTTGTTTGAGCCATAAGATGTGGTCCTTGCTTTCTTCTCTCATTCAGTGTCTTAGGCGTAAAACTTCGCATTCCCAGCTTGTTGATAAGAAATTTAATTCTTTCTCTGCATAGGGCTTTAGTGAAGATGTCCGCTAGTTGATACTCCGTGTTGACAAAGTAAAGCTCTACTACTCCATTCTCCACTTGCTCTTTGATGAAGTGGAATCTGATGTCAATATGCTTTGATCGAGAATGTTGAACATTGTTGCAGCATAAGGCAATAGCGCTTTTGTTATCACAGTACATTGGAATTTTATTGAATCCAAGGCCATAGTCGGTAAGCTGTGATCTCATCCAAAGGATTTGAGCACAACAGCCAGACATAGCAATATATTCAGCTTCCGTACTGGATATTGCAATGCTTTTCTGCCTTTTTGATGACCAACTAACAAGTCTGTCTCCTAATAGTTGCATACATCCAGAAGTACTTCGTCTAGTATCTTGGCAACCCGCGTGATCAGCGTCTACATAATCTGTTAGAGCAATAAAAGAATCCTTTGGATACTAGAGTCCTCGATTTATGGTTCCTCGTAGGTATTTAAAGATCCTTTTTACATCATAGAGGTGCTTTTCGATAGGCTTTGCCTGATATTGGGCACACATGCATACAGTAAATGTTAGGTCTGGTCTACTGGCTGTAAGATACATAAGGGTGCCAATCATTCCACGATAGTGTGTAGGATCTAAGGCTTTCCCTTGTGTATCTTCATCTAGTTTGGATTTCTCCACCATGGGAGTATCTATTGGGTCACTAGATTCCATACCATATTTCTTCAAAGATTCTAGAGCATATTTAGACTGGTTTAAAAAGATGCCTTCGGGACTTTATGAAATCTGTAATCCTAGAAAAAAATAATATTTTGCCCATCATCGACATCTTAAACTTTGAACACATTATTTTTGAAAATTGGTCACATAATTCAGAACACGTTATCGTTTATCGGATAACAAAGTGCACTTTGAACACATCTCGCTATCATTTATCGGATAACAAAGTGCACCAAATACATGGAAGAATGATAAGTCAGGAAGTTTGTCATGCAAAAGCTCATATGGTGTTTTTCCGTGACGAAGACGTATGACGGAACGATTTTGGGTATAACATGCGGTAGCAACTGCTTCTGCCCATAAGAATAATAGAGCTTTTGCATAAATCAACATTGTGCGAGCATCTTTAATTAGCGTATGATTACGTCTTTCAACGACACCATTTTGATGTGGAGAGCGTGCAACAGATGTTTCATGAGAGATGCCAACCTTCTCATAATATTCACGCAAAGTTTGATTAACAAATTTAGTTCCATTATCTGTTCTGATTCTTCAGACAAGCACTTTAAGCCGCACTTGGATCATCTTGAGAAACTTGATTATGAAATCTAGAGCTTCATCTTTTGACCTTAAGCACTTAACCATGTAAATCGAGAGTAATCATCGACAATGATGAGGATGTACTTCTTTCCATTAACACTTGCAACATGCATTAGTCCACAAAGATCCATGTGCAAAAGATAGAGTTTTTCTTGGTTGGTGTCTTTAGATTTAGGTTTGTGGGGTTTCTTCTTGCTTTTGCCTATTGCACATGCAGAACACAGATGGTCCTTTTCAAACTTTAGCTTAGGAAGACCTCGAACAAGACTATGTCTAGCTAAATGGTTGATTACACCAAAGTTCAGATGAGACAGACGTCGGTGCCATAGCTAGGACTTAGTCTTTGAGGCCTTTGACAAGAGACATATAGGAGAGGACACCATCATATCTCCAAGAGACAGAGTATACAAATTATTGCCTCGAGATCCAGTCAATAGATCAACACCTTCTAGATTACGAATAAAGTAGGTGTGTTGAAGAAAAGCAACTTCAAGGTTCGAATCACAGAATTGCCCAACGGAGAATAAGTTGTGTCCAAGTCCTTCTACGTAGTAAACCCTTGATATCGTAACATTCCCAATCTGATAATCACCATATCCCAATATCTTTGCCACGTGATCATTTTCGAATTTGACAGTACCCAAAAATTTATTGACTAAATGGATGAGCTAAGAGCAATCTTCGGTCATATGCTTGGAGTAGCCAGAGTCCAAATACCAAAGAACAATTTGGATGACCTGCATTCATCAAGAGAGGAAGATGGAACATCGGAAACTATGGTTCCCCAAGATTGACTGGGTTCCATTTTGTTAGCAGATACAGATTTAAGAACCTTAGATTTGCTAACGGGAATATTAGTTTTAGATTTCCTAGGCTTTCGTGAGTAAACCAATGTTACGACAGGTTTTGGTATTTCATTATCTAGAACAGTTGGTTTCCTAAGGGGCACTTCAGTAGTTGTGGTAATCCTAGTTAAAGGGCACGCATTTCCTATTATAGTAAAGGTCCGACCAGTAGATCTCCAGATGTATCTAATAATTGTAGACACCTTTCCTGTTGGTTTCCAAACTTTTCTCTTTGAACTTTTCTTAACAGATTTATATTTTACACGAGCATTAACATTATTAATAAAATCAAGATCACACAAATCATGATTATCAAAAAGCATGCAACCATTACACTTAACACATTTAAGTTTAGAATTTGCATTAAGCTTGGGATGCTGCGCACTAGCAGTTCCTTTAGGTGCAACAACACAGTCTTTATTTTTCAAGCTAGATTTAACTTTCCTAGGGTGGGCTTCTACTTTATTCTTCTCAGTACTACTTGGTGTTTGCAAAATCTTATCTTTCTTTGTATTGCCTGAAGGCTGTGATCCGCTAGCACTAGTAGACGGGTTTACTTCTGTTGAAGACAACATAGGTTTGTTAGAAACTAGGTTTGATGTAGAGGCTATTTTTTGTTTGTATTTCCTGAGGATGTGACGGGCTCAGTGAATCTAACTATTTTGTCCTTGTTCTTTGGGGTTACAGCCACTAATTTTCTATCAGTATTGTTGATACTAAGGCAGGTTTTACTGATGTTTGTAAGCAACTCCTGAATTAGTTTAGCATACCTACAAGTAGATTCTAAGGAATGATCTAGTGGATATTTTGATTTAACCCGTTCAACTAGATCCCTAAGAACGGTAGCTTCTTCCTAAGTGTGCTTAATATAGTCACAATGAGCTGTCTTTTTATTCAACAATTTAGGGGTTATTGGTTCCACATCAATCTTAAGCATATATGGATCAATAGTGTGTTTCGTAACAACATTATCAACTAGAGCTTTTCCTTTAAGTTTCCTTAAATCATCCTTGAGAGCTGTAATTACCAAAACTTTTTCCTGAAGACTAGCATTTAAATCAGAGATTTCTATAGACTTTAAATTGACTTGATTAATTAAATCATCACATTGTTCTTTTGATCGAATACGTGCTGGTTTAATCGAGTCATAAAGTTGCTTATAGGTCTGTTTCAAATGCTTATTCTCAGCGATAAGATTTGACACCCTATGATCCAATTCAATATTTATTGTTTCAATCTCCTCTAAGTCCTTTTTAATCTTCTCCTCATTCATTTTTCTACGAGATTTAATTCTCTCTTTCAACTTCTTTATGACCGTGTCTTTCTCTTGGGACTGAGCTTTCAATTCATTTAATTCAAACAATTGATCAAAACATAGAGCACTTTGATTTGAAATAGAATTGTCCCTTTGAAAAATTTACTGATTAAGTTGAGTATCAATTTCTAAAGAGATGCAATGTTTTTCAAGAGTGGTAAAACTTTTGAACAGTTTAACATAAATCTCTTTTTCAACGAAATCCTTTTTGTTGAGAAGCTCAGTCTCAAGTTTTAGACACTTTTCACATTCATGCGCATTCATAAAGACATTATCCACAGAAGAATTCACAAGTATGTTCACAATATCTTTTCTTATTACTTGCTCTAAGAGTCGTTCATTTTTGTTCAAAACTTTATTCATTTTAACTTCAAATGTTTTTTTATTCTAAACGATGTTGTTCCACAGCCTGTTCCATTTGATGAAAGACATTTTGGACTTCAGAAAGTTCATCAATCAAATATTGATCGAATGTATTAAATAAGTCCTTCAGAGCTTTTACAAATGGAATTATTTCATCCCTAAAACTAGCTTTTGTATGTTCAAACCCCTACAACCCCTCAGTGATGGCTCTAGCCGTGGTTCTTTCTTTGACAACCACGTCTAAACCAGCAAGTTGGTGTTTAAGTTTCTTCAAACTCGTATTAACCATGCTGACTTTAGGAAGTTCTTTTGGAACCTCAACTTTGGTGGGTCTACTAGAAAGAGTGGGATCTGGAGAATTCACAGAATTCTGAGACCAAAAGGCTTGTTTAGCTATTTATTTAGTTTGTGGAACAAATCGTGTTTCAAAATCTTGAGAAAGTTGGTTAAGAACATCATAATCGACTGGTGTAGTATTGACTTTCTTTTCTAACATCATAGGATCCTTTTTGTTTTAATAGCATTTTTTTATGACTCTCTTCAGCAAGCATTAGGGTCTTTTTAGAGTCAGGAATCACAATAGCACTTGTATTCTTAATGACATTACCATCATAAAGCTTTAGTTCTAACTGCTGAGCTTTCTTAAGATAGAAAGGATTTTGAAAGCCTAGAGCTTGTTTAGTGGTATGATCATAGAAAAACTGAGGTTTTGTCAACATGTGAACAATTTGTGCAGATTGATCTTTTTTAAAAACAATATTATCTAGCTGTTTGATCTTCTTTTCTAATGAAATCTCTCTATCGTTGTTCCTAGATTCTTCATTCTTAAAATCATTTTTGAGAAGAGTAATTGTTTGCATTAAAGATTCCTTTTCTTTTAAATGTTCAGAAAGAGTTTGTTTAAGACGATCAGTCTCTACAGACTGTATCCTTCTTTCAAAACTTTAACTTGTTCCTTATATCTTTCAAGCTTATTAGTTAAAGTATCATTGACACTTTTATTGTCCAGATTTATCTTGGTACAATTAACTACTTAGGTTTTTAGTTGTTCAATCACTGATAATATCAGTGCATCTTCTTGTGTAGAAGAGTTAGAATTCTGAACAGCTGCCTGTTGTGATTCAATCACATACTGAGAATAAGGAATGATATTGCTATCACTGGTTATTTCTGTCTTTGAATGGTTCACAACATTTGACTGTTCAGAAGATGTCATCGCCTGCATAACTTGATTAATCATATTATTATTCACATTATCATAATTGTGTACCTCAGCGAGAGCATCGAAACCATAATGAGATAAATTCGCCATGAGAGCAACTTTGGCAGTGTTAAGTTCATCACAATCAGAGTCATATGCATCCAAATCATCGGCTTGATAAGCAGCATTATGGGTAATGACAGTTTGTGTGGCTTGACCTTCTGCAATTCCTGGATCTGCCAAAAAAGTTAGTTCCTCCTCATGTAGAATTTAACCTTTTGGTTGAGCTTGTACCAACAACACTTTATCCTTAAACCACGAATCATCCCGTTTCCTCTTAGGTTTAGTGCACTGTTTAGACATGTGTCCTACCCCTTTGCAGTTGTAATAAATAATAGTCCTTTGTTTCTAAGAATTACTTCCACTTGCTCCTGGAGTGTAGGTCCTTGTAGTACCCGTAGCAAAAGAAGTGTGTCTCCCCTAAATTGGTTGTAAGGTCAATCTCCCATCATTAATGGTAGCTTTTTGCCTAGGGTTTGATGAATTCCTCAGCTGGTTATTGGTAGTAGGATAGCGGGAAGTAACAACAGCAGTCAAGAGAGACATCATGTGATTGATGGCATCAATGGGATCATCACCTTTCTAGAACACTGAAACAATTAGATCTGAGTCTAGTTAGGGAAATTCAGATTGTTGGTTAACTGTGGGAGCATATTCCAATTGAGGGATGGATGATGGTGGAGAATAAACGTTGTGATGAACTGATGATTGATAATCATTAGATGGATAAGTGATTGAAAGAGGTGTTGATGATTGATTATTTGTGTATTGTTGAGACTGATAAGGTGAACCATGTTGTAAAGGCTGATATGGTGAAACTTGTGGTTGAAATTGAGAGTTTTGGTATGAGTGCTGATGAGTTAGATAAGGAGATTGGGTCATTTGATGGGTTGCAACCAAAGCAAGTGGATCTGAGTTGCGTTCATGCATTAAACGAACCTCATTTGCATGAAATTCATGTTGTCCCAAATAAGCATGAAGCTGATCAATGTTAGTTGTATGCAAATCCCGAACCAGTTTGACATCAGTCACAAATTTGCTCCACTCAGGAGGAAGAGTATTCAAAAACTTGGTGTTCACTTGAAATTGTTCCAGTTTCATATTGTAGATGTTCATGTCATTGAGTAGCAGTGAAAATCTCAAGTAGTAATCACGTAGTGTTTCCCCTTTCTTATAAGCAAACTTATCGAATTAATCATAAAGCTTACACTCTCTTTCTTGTTTCGTTAATGAAGTTCCTTGCATGAGAAGTTGAATTCTTTCCCAAAGTTCCTTGGCGACTTTATGATTGCTAACCAATGCATAGACCTCTGGTGGTAGTCCTTGGAAAATGATATTTGTTGCCTTGATATCACAATCAGCTTGAATTGCTTCTGTAGCAGATAGCTTAGTATATTTCTTTGGTCTAGTCACTCCATTTTCCTCAATTGAAGGCCAGATGAGTGGACCATTTTCAACGGATTAAAGTATCATTCTTCCATGTTGTCTATTCATCATGTATAGCTCCATTATGCTTTTCCAAGAAACATACATATCTTTTTCCAACATAGGTGGACGATTGTCGGCACCCGAAAGAATTGCTTTGTCAGCAAGAGTCATCATTGAGAAATTTGTATGTTAAAAGATTATTATCGGATCGAACAGTGGTAGAAAGAAATTGTGTTTGATTAAGTTTTCTTTTAAATGTTTTAATTCTTGAAATTACACGGGATTTTACAATTCTTGACAAAACCGGGAAAACAGTTTCATGTTTCACGGGATTTTACAAGTAAAAGAAATAAACCATATAATTTGGAAATGTGAGTTGTTCGGTTTCTATTAATCTTGACTAGTTTGGTGGTCTTTGAGAAACGACTAGTTCGGTTCACACTGAATATAGACTAGATCGGTTATCACTATTGTAGTCTAGATCAGCACACACTGAAATAAACTAGATCAACACACACTGAAATAGACTAGATCGGTTATCCCTGATATAAACTAGTTTGGCACACACTGAAATTGACTAGTTCGGTTATCTCTATTGTAGTCTAGATCGGCACACACTGAAATACACTAGATCGGCACACACTGAAATAGACTAGATCGGTTATCCCTGATAGAAACTAGTTCGGCACACATTGAAAACTAACTAGTTCGGTTGTTTCACGAAACCCACTTTTTCAAAACTAAAAAAGACACGTTTTTGACGATTGTTTTCTGAAAATTTTTGTACCAAAAGTGTTACTAAGCCTATAGGGACAAGAAAAATGAAAACTTTAAGGTTTTTAAGCCGAAAAATTTAAAATCAAGATTTTGACCTTTATAAAGCTAACGAACCCAAATGACACAAAATAAGAGATTTTTCTATGAATCTAAGCACACACACCTATATCCAAGGATACTAGATCAAAGCTACCTATGTAGATGATCTTTTAATGTGGAACTTAAGCTTAGAAAACAAGAAAAAATCAAAAAGACGAGGCCTTTTTAGTAGTAAAACACACGAACAAAAACAATAAACACAAAATCTAAACACACCACTCCATGGCTCTTGATACCAATTGTATAATAATCTAATAACATACTAGAAGAGAGGGAAAGAGGTTGTTTTAGTGAGAGAAAGGGTTAGATGAACACTTAGAGAGAGAAAGTAAACATAAGATAGAAAATGTATTATGTGTGAAAAATAAACAACCAACCACCTTTCCAAGGCATGGAGAGGTGTATAAATACCCTAATGAGGCCGGCCATGGATGGGCTTACATGGGCTTTCCATGGGCTTTTCCTAACTTAGCCTATTAAGGTTCCAAAAATAACTAAACAAGCTAACGATAGTTATCTATGAAGTGACCGATACTTTCCTAGGATTTTCATATTCCTAACAACATTACTATGGAGGAATACATCAGGCTCGAGGAAGAAAAAGCTCGAAAACATGGTAAAGTGTTTAACTGGGAAATTGCTAAGTATGGTAAGATCTGGTATGATGACGACATTCACGACCTCAGATCCATTGAATCCTAATTCCCAGCTATAGCCTTTAATGACGAGGTATCATCTAAAAAAAATACTATCTCGTGAACCCACGGTAAGTTCTCTTAATGATGAAATCGACTTTAGAGTTTCATTTGACGATTCCGAAGATGAGGATTACATGGTAGTTTTTGACAAAAACTCGTTTTCTGATAAAAAAAATTCTACCAATGATTTGAAAACGGATTCGGAAAATGATAATGATAAAGTCAATATGCCTTCGTTTCCATCACCTAAGCCTACGGTCTGTTATTTTGATTATTTATACTTCTTTAAAGATTTCGAGAATGAATTTCCATCCATTGTTTACAATGATGCTCTAACGTCTAAATCGGATTTATTAACTGAACCTACTGTAAGTCCTCAACATATCGATGAATTTAATTTGAAAGATGAAACATCATTGTACGAATGTGATGAAGAGGAACAAAACGTTTTAATCTTTAATGATATATTTACTTTTAACATAATTTATCCCAATGATTCAAAATCGGATAAGGACAATGATGATGATAAAGTCGATATTGAACACTCTTCGGGGGATTTATCTGTCAAACCGTTACCTGATGTAATAAATACCGATGTTGGTGCCTATGCACATGAGTCAAATAAGCTTTTGGAAACAAGTCATGATACATCTAATAAATTTTTCAAAACTGAAACTTTTGTCAAGGAATTAAATGTTAATATCATGGCTTGTAATTATCTTAACAAAGGGATGTCATTCATTTTCCTAATCAAGAATTTGTATGTGCCGTTTGGCATCCCTTTCGACCCTAAATTGTTTTATAAAGATGGGAGTAAATTGGGGCAAGTCTAACTTAAAGACTTTTCTGTGAACAAAAGTACTTGCCAAAAGACAACCCGGAATGTATTTTCAATTTTCTTATCGATTTTGTTTTCTCAAACTGTCTATATGGCGTATCCAAACCCCATGGATACGGCGTATTGATTATCTGGACGTTATCTAGTCTTTATTTTCAGCACAGTCTATACGACATATTCATTAAACGAATACAGCGTATTCGACACAGGTATTAATACGGCGTATCCTGGGGAATGGATACGGTGTATCGACTTCCTATACAATTTTAGCTATTTAGTTCGAGTATAACCAAACGAATACACAGAGATAGAATTGCATTTGTTTTTTGAGAATTTACACAGGACCTCGTGAAAGAAATATCAACGAATATTGGTGGAGAATTTACAAATTTGGAAATCTTAAAGTGTTGGAGTCTTGAAACCTCAAGACGGCTGTTCAATATGAAATCTTGCTCATAAACGTAAATTGAAGAATCTACCAAGCAAAAATCAGGGGAGTTTCTCATTCTAATTCTTTTTAAATTCCCGTATTTAATGTTTTATATATACAACGAGGTAGTTGTTAATTCAAATGGGGGGATGGAATTAGTAATGTTTACTACTGTCCTAAAATTTTTCACAATAAAAAGGGCTTTAATTATGCTCAAATTTCAATTTTTTCAAGCATAGTTTTGTGAATATTAATGATACATAACACGCACACATTAACTTGATAGATATTGTGAGGATTTAGCCTTTTCGTTTCTACATTGGTACCTAAATTCCTTAAATATGAGTGTGGCCGATGATGTTGTAGACTTTACAACTAGGCTTGATAATATTCGATTCGAGATCCATACATATGCGTATTATGGATTTAATTGGAAGTAGTTAGTAACTTGTTTAAAATTGGTAAATCTTAGGATTATAACCAAATCGCTCCATAATGTTGTTTATTAACTAAACTACACCGGTTAGGTTAACCTCCAGTTTTTAATCCTTCCACTCTTATCTTTAGATTTATTAACTAACTACGCCGGTTAGTTAACCTCCAGTTTAAACCCTTCCACTCACATCTTTAGAGTGATGATCCACTAGAACAACCCGTAGAGACAATCCTTTAGGAATTTACACCAATTATTTGTTTCATTACACCCTTACACCTTAACCTACCCTAATAGATTAAGTTTAATTTACAGTTTCTAGTTGCTTAAAGTGTAAAGTCTATATTTCCCGAGTCTTGTGTCATTTTCTATTTTTGGTGCGGTTGGAAATTTGCACATTGCAAATGGGAATTTTACTACATTTACAATTAATGGTGAATCCGAAGAACGAATAAATTACCGAAAGAATTATCCGGAATTATTATGATCGTAAAGATGCAAATACTACACCGAGATTTAAAGTTTAGTTAATAAAAAAATGAGAAAAATATAAAAAAAAGTTTGTAGATAATCGTTTCGTGAAAGAGCATTACCAAAGGAATTATACGAAGGATTCGATTATTCATTGATACGTCGACAAAAATCAACGATGTAGAGTATTATACAAAGTGGAAGATATCGCCACTAACCTTATAGAGTATGTAAAGTTTTGGGATGATTGGGGAGTTGACCGTTATGGGAAAGACAACTTAGGTTGTTGTTTTTGATCTATGATTAAGATGTTGTAAGTAGTTATGTCTTTGTCATAATAACGGTCGGGAAAATAAGTGTCTAGCAACTTGTACTTTAAGCCTTAATCTATTTGTTTCTTGATTTTATTTAACAATAATTTACTTCCCTCTCACCTAATGATCAACCTCTAGTTTTACGCGAATGAGGAGCCAAACACACATGTCTATCCTGGCGTTCCGGGTGTGTATGTGTGCTTCAGCTGCCTTGTTAGAGTGGTACTTCTGGTGAAAGATTGTAGAATGATCAAACTGTACGCCTTTCCATACAAAAACCCATATTTACCTTTATAAACTTGTTACTCCTTGGCTTTAGTGGTGGAGATGTGTATCCTTGCCAAGCTTATGATAGAATACTCGTCACGACCAAGCAATTGAGCGAATTAGTTACATGTTACCACATAGATTAGTTGAGTGATTTGAGTGTTTTCATCTTCCTATTTCGTGAGGTGTTTGGTTGTATACTTGTAATAGATCAAATAAATGCTTTAACGGAAAATATACATTTTTATAAACTTCTAAAGGCTACTTGAGGACAAGTAGGATTCAAGTAGGGGGATATTTGATGATATCAAATAACGTCTATTTTATAGCATCATTTATCACATGTAAATAACCCATTTTGTATGATTATTGCAAAGAATTATTACTTAATCGTTTGTATTTAAGAATTGCAGTAATTATGGAGTACTTGGTGAAGATTAGCTAAAAGGCACGCATTTTGGAGCATAAATGAAGAGTTCAAGAAAGTCTACTGATCTCATAGCAAATACGCCGTATTATTCTAGACCTATACGACGTACAAGACTTTGACGAATCAAAAGACCATTGCCTGACTTTGAAGAATACGTCGTATCCACATCAACGATATGCTGTATACAATACTTTGGTCAACAAAGAAGAACAATCTGGATTTACCCAATACACCGTATCCATCAAGAAGATACGGTGCATCCGTACCTACACTTCATAAGAAAACGCGAAGACATAAAGACCAATACGCTGTATCCAGGAAACCCTTATGCGCCGTATTCACAATATAGTAATAAAAAATTCTGGAAGATATCAAACGTGGTCTTTACTCCAAGAAATCCCCAATACGCCGTATCCCACATGGATGGATACGGCGTATCGAACTGACTATCAGACCCTATATATAGACGACCCAAAACTCAGTTTTAGGTATGCAAGTGAATCCCTAAACCACCAAGTCGACCGAGAGATGATCAGAAGAGCATAAAAGGTCAGAAAAGAGCCTCAAGATCATAGGAAAACTCTTTTAATCTTCGCACAACCAAATACGCGTTCGATCAAGGTTTCTTTACTTTAATCGTTCATATATCAAACCGCCATGTTTATGAAGATCTAATGTTTGGTTTGTTTATCTTGATTGCTTAATTTATCGTTGATTGTTGTTTATGTTTATCAATTTATATTCGTTTACGTGCTTAAGTATGCGACCTATCATTCAACTGGGTCTAGTCCTACATATTTAATGCGCTACAACTTCGGTGTTGTTTGGGCGTAGGCTAATAGTCCGGGACAGCTCTCCATATTGCAATTTATATATCTAGAATCATATGATCACAAATATTGACCTATCTTTTCCTTTAGATTAGTGAGCTTAGTTGAGCCATAAGGTGTCTTTGGTATCAACGAGTACGTTCTTATTTCGTTGGTAAGGACTCGGATAGTGGACTACTAGTATATAAAAAGCCGTTAAGCAGTAAGTGGGTAAAGTCTCCATGAGTTAGGGTTTAGTAAGAGCACCATTATTAATCTCCTAAGATAGATTATAATCAACAAATGCTTGCTTTATGCGGATGCGTCTAATTGTGACAGGATTAGCGTGTCTAGGTCTTAGGATGAAGTCCCGCCTAAGTCTAGGAATGATATGCCCCTTCAAGATAAGACAATTATTGCACTATTTAACAAACTTGTGTTTTATCGGATTATTCATGGTTGATATGTTTTCCTTACATTAGTTCTTGACCGCTTCTCTATCGTTTTCTTGTCTTCTTTTGTGTATTTATTGATTTACTTGTCATCAAAACCTTAGGGTAGATATACAAAATCGTGCCAGTCTCTCAGGCTAAAACCCCCCCTCCCTTTTGCATTAGTTTTAGGTTTAACTTAGATAACTAAAATACTAATGTAATTAGGAATTTACGCTCTTGCTCTTAGTGATTGACACCCTACTTACCAATGAAACTACAATTGACCGGGTATACTGCTCGTGAAAGTGTTATTTTTAGGTATAGTCAGCATAAAATAAATAGTAAAACTTGATACATAAATAACACATACACAACGACACATCACCCGCGAACGACGTTGTTTTTCCATTGATATGCCTTAATGAATGTCGCTTTTAGTAGAGCTGTGTCGTTTGGGTTAAGTGGGTTATTAGTTGGATCATTAGAACATTTTTGCATCTTAGTGGGTTATTAGTTTAGAGTCTAGTTGTTTCCTACCTACCTTGATTCGGCTCGATATATAAACAGTGTATCTAATTCTTTCTTTCACCAACCTTCATGCATGGTCATTGTTTCATCTATCTCTTGGTATGTAGCTTCCTCAAGACATAACATTCATTATCAGGAACACCATCATTCTTCATTATCATAAACACATAACATCTATTAAATGCATATCTTTAATAAAAAAGTTCTAACACCACCCCTTAAACATACCCAACTCATCTCTATTCTTCATATGATCATTCTCATGGTCATATGGGAAAATCTCCAAAATCACTAGTTTAGACATAACCCATTAAACGGGACTTGGCCCATATCATTCATACTTTAATGCTTGCTTTTAAAACCAACCTTACCTAAAACCTCCAAAAATTTAATTATGAACCCTAACTTTTAAATTGTCAATTCAACATGAATTAGGGAAATCATGTCTCAGAAGTGCTTGCCATAAATCTTCTTCTCCCTCAGGTTTTATACGAAGGATTTAGGGTATGGGATGAGGAGATGTGGTCCTATGGGCTCTACCCGTATTTTGACGATAGAACCATCATTTCATCTAGTGGGCTTGGCTAGCGATATCCAAGCCCGAGGGACTTGAATATATATCATCTAATATCATTTGAATTGGCAAATATATACGAACAATATCCGAGCTAATGAACATGTAAACATGTGACTTGCCATACATGTACTTATGCGTAGTTATTATATGTATATTTGGATTTCGTTCAAATTGACTAAATTTATTTAATGTATGTACATGCATATAATTTTGAGGTAGAAATTATATTACGAAGCATCTAAAAACTATGGATCTAACTAATTCAAGTCGATATATTTATAATATGTGCTATATTATTTATGATTCTTCTTATATTAAGACTTGGTTTTCTCATTTGCTCATAACTATATATACATATAGTTAAAATAAACAATAATAAAATGTTAAAAATAAATAATATATATTTAAGAATTATTTATTGACAAAGAAGAATTTATCAATTGATTGAATTTCTCAGGTGTTCCAAACCACACACTTGCGTTAAAAGTAAGAGTCCTGATAATGTTATTGAGAAATATTAATCAAGCAACTGATTGAAGTTCTCACGTGTTCAAAACCACAGACTTGCGTTAAAAGTATGACATTTATTTATTTAATTGTTACAAACTCAAATGTTTATCTAATAATGCACTTATTATCTGATTATTTATTTCATATATTAACGAAACATGTTTACCTTCAGTGTTTTTCTTACATTATTTATGAATGTAACTTCTTACAAAATAAGTTCTTACTTATTTAACTACTTAATGGATTATTTCTTCTACACTTCCCGTGAATCCACATGTCTATAAGCTAGTTAAAAATGTAGTGCACTTCTAGCCTCATTATTGAATCAAACGAGGTTTGTAAACCCGCGCTCCAAAAAACAAAAAAAAAGAGTTTTCTTTAAATGTGGGTAGTTTTTGTAATTTGACGCATACTGCGAAGGGGTATTTCGTAAAAGAAATAAAAATTATAAAACTTAAAAAAAAAAAAGGTCGGGCCGGGTCAACCCGCCGGGTCACAGCCGGGTCACCGGAACCCGCCTGGTCACAGTCGGGTCAACCGGCCATTAATGTTGGCATTAAATGGGCATTAAATGGGGCACACACCCCGATTCCTGGTCTTTAGTAAAGTTATAATATTTATATTTTTTACCCACAATGATCTTAGCCATACATTTATTTTAAGTGAAAAATCCAATGGTTTATATTCCTTCCTATACTTTT
>BQNB010113662.1:0-21896 GCA_026074375.1 Tanacetum coccineum
AAAATATTAGTTAGTTTTACTCATAAGAATCATATGGTGCCTACACACAATGAAAGTTTTATACTGATAAATAGCTATGGTTCTGCAAAAATGCCTGCGGTTTCAAGTTCCTTTTTATAAACGCAGCCACAACTACCTGCGCCAGTCTTCACCATTTATCTATTTGACATATTGCCTAAACATATCGTAAGACACATTTTTAGTTAAATGGGTCGAAATTTCCACCTGTGATGTAAACAAATGCTCTCTTTGAAAGCTATATATACACACATCCTCGTGTTACATTTTGGTCCTAGATACCAAACCCGAATCCATTAATGAGTTAAAAACTATAAGCAGTTTATAAATTAGATAAATGGAAACGTGTTAAGTTATATCTGATCAAGTTCTTCTGAAGTCTATAACCTGAGGTACCACTATGTACACCTGTTACCACTCGCTCTTTAGTAGGTGGAATATATAGCACTCGGGAGAGCTTTTCACTAAGAGAATTAGAGATGGAATCTACTTTTAAAATGATGGTGAAGCACAAGACTTGTTATCCTCTTTCCCTTCAACCAAAACTCGTCTAGAAGGTGGCCCAAACATGCTTAGTACCACCTGCAAATAGATGACAAGTAGTCCTCGGATACATAGTTGTTCATGCACTTGTATTTAATGAGTTTAAAATTTATATCACATGGAAGTAATAATGTTGGTTTTCATCTAAAAACTACTAATGATACCAACACAGACAAAAGTATTATTTTATCTAAAATCTTGTTAGGTCAATTTTATTTTGTGTTATAGTTTTCTTATAATCTTATGTTAAACATGGTTTCATAGTTTTTGTGGACGAATTTACGAGATTTGAGCATTTTGTAAATTAATTTACGAGATTTGAGACCAACGTCAAAGAGGCTCGAATCGCGTAATTCTTTCTTTTTTTTCAAGTAAATCAGGGTCGTCTTTAAGGGTGTGCAAGGTGGGTGACCACTCAGGGCCACAAAATTGGTCTCGTTAACAATTATATGCATCGATACACATGTTTTCACGAAAAAGTATTTAGATGAGAAAATATTTTTTATGAGTAATTGCATTATATCTTATAATCGGTGACACTTTATATATAACATTCCTTTCCGAAAAGCTTCTCGAAAGGCTTCAATATGTAATTTCGCACATGGCCCCAAAAAAATTCAAAAATTTAAGGACGACCATGTTTATAATATTACGTTTGGACAACCCGAATCCCGGAATTGAACTCACAAATAACTAGTTTTGCCCAAAATACTAAAATATAGATACACCACCGAAGCACAGCGAGCCGAAATTGTGCCACACACGATTCTAAATCCTAGATCTGCCACTGGGCCCAAACATGCTAAGTACCACCTGCAAACAAATGACAAGTAGTTTGTGGTTAAAACGTTATTGATACCATTAGCTTTCATAATGTACTCGTGCCAACTTACCGGTAAGAAAACCAACCCATGCAAAAATCCAAGAAGAACCAGCGCCAGGTACATTTGGAAGTAATAAACCTGCATGCCAGACACAATTTGTTGAAAATTAGACATCGTTGCCGCTAGGCATGTGAACTCGACTATATCTATATATCCCAACTGCTTCACTACTTAACTGTCCCACTTCCAAACCCGGTCAAAACCGGCCAAACCCGATCAAATTGGGCCAAACCCGGTCAAAACCTACAAAACCCGACCAAACCCGGTCAAATTGGCCGGGTTTGACATGTTTTGACCATGTTTGGTCGGGGTTTGACCGGTTTTGGTCGGGTTTGCCCTACTGGTTCTATGTTGAGCTAGTAAAATGTTACTGTATATATTGGTTGGCAAAGGTGGTGAATCTGTGTTCCAAATTTGTATAGTTTATTATAGTCACATTTGATCTCATTTGTTTAGCTTATGGTAATGTATAATACAATTCAGATTGACTTTTTGTTTGTTTTCACAGTTTTAGTTGTTTGGTAAATCTACTCCTTTAGCCTTTATACGTTGGTCTAAATCATCGTATTTCCCCATTTGGTTTTTGATTTTACACGGGTCACTATCACTTATTACCATTGGCCAAGTGTGACGGTAGGTGAAAGTCCCATTTCAATAAATTGATTTTTTCATCTGCATTCAGCGATAAAAAATGTATAATGAGAACTTGGTTCTGGATTTATTGGCCATGGTTCTAGATTCTTAGTTGTATTGGCTAATTTAAAGGAAAAAATCAATTGAACATTTGTGGCACAATCTTGAAGTCAATATAATTTGGTTTTCGACAACTGACATATATAATCGTGATTGTCAACAAAGATGGCTACACAAACCCAACGACTTTGGGCCTAAACTGTTCCAGAACGCAGACTCAGGGTTCCCGGATGCATCTTCTTGCCATCAAGGGACACTCCACAATGTGGACATGGTAGTGATAAGAATGTGGACTATGTTTACGTGTTTCATTCACGGGCTAAAAAGTCGACCCTTCTTGGTGAAATGAGTGTTTCTGAACTATGTCCACATGGTACTCAAATGGCAGAGACAAAGTGTAATAAAGGGTTGTCGAAAATGGCTAAAATAATCTACGAGTGTAACTCTTATAAACAGAGAATTTCCACTATGATAGCATACATTAGTCAGAATTTACTTCACTTATATACTTGAACCTATCGTTACAGATGTTGATATCGTTACTTGCTTGGTCAGTTTTGGTTGGGTTTGGCCGGTTTTTGGCAGGGTTTGACCGGTTTTTGACCGGATTTAGCCGGGTTTGACCGGTTTTTTTACCAGGTTTGACCGGGTTTGTCCTCTTTTGGTCGGTTTTGTCCGGTTTGGGCTGTTTTTGACCGGTTTTGGGCGTGGTTTGACCGGGTTTGACATGGTTTGACCGGGATTAGCCGGTTTTGACCAGGTTTGACCCCACTGGTTATATCTTGAGCTAGTCACATTTGATCTCGTTTAGGCCAAGGTGCTTCTATATTGTTTTAAACAAGTTAAAACTTTTGAATATGGAAGTATGTCTTCCACATTTGATCTCATTTATTGGAACTTATAATCATTAATCTTTGATAAAGGGGGTGCAGAAATTTCATAGATGGGTCAAAAAGCCCCATAAACGACCCATATGGTCATTAATTCAGGGACGGTTTATTAGATATTAGGTTTATAAAACGTTTGCTTTTATTGAAACGTTGTATCTCTTCTCAAACACACCGATTCATTCTTATAAATAGATAGGAATTCTGCTGTAACAATTGTAACCCTTTCATATTTTATATATCAATATATTGAAGGGTTCAACCCCAATCTCTTTTTGTTCCTTTATATTCCTCTTGATATGTATGTTGTTCCAAGCATGCTTGTATGATGATCATAGATCGATCCTGGAAATCCCTCCAACAGAACCTACGATTTTTCAACATGGTATCAGAGCCCAAGGGATCATACAACATAACAATTCATGTTTCAACCATCATTCAAGATTTAACCTGCGTTTTTTTTAAAACACAACCATGGTGCTACATTCAATATTTGGATGTTTTCACTTCCTATTACAAGACTGCTATTCGATCAAGAGGTACCACAACAAGGATACAAGAATATCCTTGAGGAATCTACAAAGAAAGTAGAAGAGGACATAGAAAGAATCTGTCCTATATCTCACCAATGAGATTTTTTTGTACCCACAGCAGATCAGAAAGGAAGATTAGAGCACGATGCTTTTGCAAAGAAAGACACCCTTGAAACCCCGGTTCATGATGAACCCTACAACCATGATGGTTGATGAAGGCAGAATATATGCCAAAACCGAAGACCCACAACAAAGAATGGGGGTTGGAAACTAATTGGAAACAAGGCTATGATCAGGAGATGATAAAATCTTTGCAACAAACCAACAAAAGCCATGAAGATCTAAGTGGTGATGGCGGCACTAACCCTGCTGGAATTTGGTTCAATTAGAAGCCGAAAAGTCATCAACACCAGATGATCAAGAACAAGAAGATTGGAAGAAATCAAAGATTAACAGATTAGGGGGGAATATGTTGGACTTATAATCCATTAATCTTTGATAAAGGGGCTGCAGAAATTTCTAGATGGGTCAAAAGCCCATAAACTGACCCATATGTCAGTTATTAGGACGGTTATTAGATATTTAGGGTTATAACGTTTGCTTTTATTGAAACGTTGTATCTCTTCTCAAACACACCGATTCATTCTTATAAATAGATAGGAATTCTGCTGTAACAATTGTAACCCTTTCATATTTTATATATCAATATATTGAAGGGTTCAACCCCAATCTCTTTTGTTCTTTATATTCTTGAATGTTGTTGTTCATGATGCTTGTATGATCATAGATCGATCCTGGAAATCCCTCCAACAGAACCTACGATTTTTCAACAATTTAGGCCAAGATACCATTTTTTGCTTAAATTTGTTCCATTTAAGCTCTACATTTTTTTTGTATAAATCGACTCATACCAACTTATGGATTTGTATAAATGCTCAAGCTGTCTCTACTGTTTTCGGGTCTACTGTTTACTAAGTATCACAGTTCAGACACAAGGATAGTTGAACTGTAAAACCTATCGTTACAGATGTTGATATATATCGTTACTTGCTTGGCCGGTTTTGGTCGGGTTTGGCCTGGTTGGACCGGTTTTGGCCAGGTTTGGCCGGCCGTCAAATTCTCCTTTACAAACAAATGTTATCAAATAATAAATTTGCGACAGAGAACATTCCTTAAATCATAGACGTGTTGTTTAAGTTTTACCATCATAACCAATCAAAATTCTATTGTTTCCATAAAACGTTTAATTAGTAGCTTTTATCGTACACATTCTAAAACCTGAAGGGCCGGGTAAATAAAATATTCTAAAATAAACCATGCAACCAACAGTAAATCGATCATGTATTCCATCCCACATTCCAATTCTGATTATATCAACACTACCTACTTGCTTTAAACCCTAAGAAATCATCAAATGAACTCAATCTTCATATCATCTTCTTCAAATATGATTCAATGCAACATGAATCGGCCCATACACCTGAATACAATCCGCAAACCAATCATGAATTACTATTCAGGGTGGTTTTTTGGGGGGTTCAAACCAAAAACTGGAAGTGCAAGGATCCACGCGTTTAAAAACTTTGATCATCAAAGCTAAGAATCATCTTTCCGCTATCGGTTGGACCTTCTTTTACGTGTTTACGAAAACGGGTACTAAAGAACTTAGGTATAAAGCTCCTACTGGCAGAGTTTACTTGTCGTTGAGAACTGCATGCGAATGTGCTATCAAGAATCAAGATCCGTATCTTTTTGATCAGATGGGTGGTGGTTCCAAGATTGATGATGGATTCAACAAATTTAAGAGAAAATCTGAGTGTGTTGATCGACCTCAGAAGAAAAAGGTACGTATTGAAGATGACAAGAGTTTATGTTTTGATCAAAAAAGTGATAAAGATTCGAGTGAAGTTAAGAATGAGAGGGTTATGAAACAGATTCAAGATGTTAAAAGATTAAGGTTAACAGGAAAGAAGGATTCTAGTACTAAAAAGCGGGGGTCGTTGATTGAGAATAATATTGTGAAGCGGGGTGCAAGAGTGTCGTATTTAAGTAGAAAAGATGGGAGAGTTTTGAAAAGAGGAAGGTTTTATGAAGATGGGATTAAGTGTGACTGTTGTGATGAGATGTTTTTGCTGACAAAATTTGAAACTCATGCTGGAAGTACCAATCACAGACCAGCTGCTAATATATTTTTTGATGATAACAGATCGATTTCAGATTGCGAGGCTCAGCTTGAAAGCGTTTTACCAGCAGATGTTAAATCGACAAAATCAGACGTTATAGATGTTAAATCCACAAAATCATCACATTGTGTTTCGAGTACTAATGATGAATATTCATGTGCGTGTTGGCTTTGCCATCAGGGCCAAGATCATGATTTAATCAAGTGTGTACAATGTGAGCGTCACCCTTCACCTAGTGTATTAATAAGTTTAGGGTTTTTTTTTTTTTTTTTGGTATGTGTGTTTGATGATCCTGCTAGATGGTTATGTACGGATAATTGTGAAAAGGAATATAATTGGGGGTAGGGTGGCGGAGTGGAGGGGGGGGGGGGGGGGGGGGGGGGGGGAGGAGGTGGGGGGGGGGGGCAGATCATATGGAATGAAGGTTGAGATGTAAAACTTGTTTTTTTGTTACATTTGAAAGAATGTTTATGATGCAACTATATTGATGAGTCTGTCTTTTTAAGCGTCCACTAGCAGATTAAGTTGAATCTGTAACTTTTTTCTTGTGACATAGTCGATGCCCGGTTGGGTTGTTTTTCCGTTTAGTCTTTTGTTAGTTATTTAGTTACGTACTTGGTTTATCTGTGGGTTTGGTGTACCCATGATTGTTATCGTTGCCTATCTTTTTTGCTGCAGTTTTAGTTTCGACTTTGGGTAACTATAGGTCTGCAACACTTTTTGATCGTTCAATTGGTAGGCCTAAATAGTAAATACTTTATATACACCTAAAAAATACAGCTAGTTTCTCGTTCAATTGATAGGTCTAGATACCGACTCATATCATAAATCCTATTTGCGACTCCAAGGAAAATGTAACTGATGATTTACCATCTGAATTGAGTGATTTATAGACAAGCAATTTCAGTGTCGGCCTTGGTTCAGATATCAGCTAAGACCAGCTCTTGTAATATACCAAAGAAATGGTTATTTATTTCTCGATTGTATCCATAGTCAGATATTTACTTCACTTATATAGTTGATTGGTTAGCTTACTATCGTTCAGATTGTTCCATTTAGGCTCTACATTTTTACAATTTTGTATCAGTTTTCATTTTAAACTTTATATTAACAACTTAATTGTTTGATACTGTTACACGCCTGAAAAACTAATTTGTGATCATTCATTACAGCTTTCTGCTATGCTTTTGTTGCTCATGGCTGCTGTATCAATTACAAAGTGTGTTACAGCCTTAAAATAGACTTAAGAACTTTGTATCTGTGCTTGAACTATGCTGCAGCCGCTGTTTCTATTGTTTTGGTTCTACCGGTTACTCTCACTTGTGTTGCGTTGGTTACAGATCAACTTTAAAAGTGAAATGCATCTGGTAGATTTGGCCGCACTAGTCAATAGCTTTTTTATAGAAAATGTTATCAGGTCGACCCAATCCGCTTCACAAACATATTTAGTTTCAGCCAGGGGAAAACTCGAAACCAGGAAAAAAATAGACCAGATGCATCTAACAAAAGCTATACAAAGACGAGAAGCATATATAATTGGATCAGGCCGTGCATCTTATAAAAATGGACGTTTTTTTACAGAAATTTGCATTACGCGGTAATAATCCATTGGTGTTCCGTGGTTCCGTCCCTGGTTTTCTGTTGGACCTTGGAGAGGTCACCCAAATGAAAGAAATTGAGATATTTAAGATGCTGTTTTGTATGAACACCATAACTGGAATGTATCTATATATACTTATTTTAGAATAAAGATGTACAAATTTATTGTTTGCCGAGTCTAACTGAAGCAACCGTTCCGTTTTGACATGTATGAAAACTGGCCCGTTTCTATCTGAATCTGTTTTTTGATGTTACCCATTGTGTTTAGCACACCCATTTTCGGGATAACGGAATTAGTAAAACTGCCTTCCTTCTGTATCGTATGTCCCGGAATCACTTTGATGTTTGCCTTTATGTATGTTGGCTATGTAAACCGGAAGCACAAGAGAAGGTAAGTAACTCGGCAAATATTTGAGCAACTTTTGACCCATATGATCAATTTGCAGAGTTTTCATGTACCAGATCATGACTCCCGTTTGCAAAGTGATGTCACCTCAACACTTTTCATGCTTAACTATATCCCTATATACAAATCTCTGCTGGTTTTTGATAAAACCATTTATGAAGTATAACGCATGTAAAATACTTTTTGAGAGACTTTCGACTGGCCAATTGCCTCTTCCAAACCATTTATATTTCAATACCCTTTGCACATATTAACACGTCAACATAACCGTAAATTCACACATTTTTAGTAAAATGGGTCGAACTTTTCACCTATGATGTAAACAAATGCTCTCTTTGAAAGCTATATATACACACATCCTCGTGTTACTTTTTGGTCCTAGACACCAAACCCGGAACCATTAATGAGTAAAAAACTATAAGTAGTTTATAAATTAGATAAATGGATACGCGTTAAGTTATATCTGATCAAGTTCATCTGAAGTCTATAACCTGAGGTACCACCACTATGTACACGTGTTATCACTCGTTCTTTAGTAGGTGGAATATATAGCACTCGGGAGAGCTTTTTCGCTAAGAGAATGAGAGAGGGAATCTACTTTTTTGTTGCATAAGTTAAAACGATGGTGAAGCAGAAGACTTGTTATCCTCTTTCCCGTCAACCAAAACTCGACCTAAAGGTCCGCCCAAGACAAGCTAGTGGCCACCTGCAAAAAGATGATAAGTAGTCCTCGGATACATAGTTGTTCATGCACTTGTATTTAATGAGTTTAAAATTTATATCACATGGAAGTAATAATGTTGGTTTTCATCTAAAAACTACTAATGATACCATTAGCTCTCATAATGTATTCGTGCCAACTTACCGGTAAGAACACCAACCCATGCAATAATCCAAGAAGAACCAACGCCAGGTACATTTGGAAGTAATAAACCTGCACGCCAGACACAATTTTGAGTACTAAAAAAGTAGCTATAAAAAAAAAAAAAAAAAAAAAAAAAAAAAAAAAAAAAAAAAAAAACAAAATACGAATTGATAGTCTAACTTGTGGAAATTCATATTCATCGAATCATTTTTCAGACATTCAAGATTAGAGTAATACCACAAATATTTCGGTCCTTGAGAAGCAAACAACGATTACTCCCACTAGCTTTGTAATTGTTATTCCACTGCAGAAACAAAGACAACGACAAAGAATTGTCATATATAAGATAAATAAGTTCCTATTTTGTTTACAACTTATATGAATCCTAAGAAAATGGAAAGCAGCGACAAGCAGAAGGAAGAAACCTGAAAACCGAATCACCCATTGTACCCAATGCCTCCTATGTCCGTTGATCTCTATCTCCGCTACTTACCTGCCAGAAAAATAAAATAGTGTTGAGAAGTGCATGACAACGCTCAGCTTTGGGCTATTTCTAAACTCAAATGGGTCAAATGAATGGGTTGATTTGGGTCATATCCAACCCACCTGACCCGTCCATCTTGCCACCACAACTTCCTATTAACGCATAATACATTCATTGGAAAATTCCATGGTGATATCCAGGGCCGGCTTTGAGGGTGTGCAATTATATGCATTATTGCTTATAAACGATGATACTTTATATATAATGTTTCTTATCGCAGGGCCTCATTATGTAATTTCGTTCAGGGCCTTTAAAAATTTCATAAATTTAGAGACGGCCCTGGTGATATCGGCACAGTATTGTTGGATATTTAAGCAAACAAGAAAGACTAAGTTAACAGGAAGTATAAGGAAATATATTGGAAGATTTGATTACCGGTGGATGTTTATTCAATGAAGATAAAAGGCCTTTTTATAGGCAATACATCTACTGGCTAGTAAATAGCACACTTATTCAAACTAGAATTATTCAACTCCTAAAAGACACGTGAGAATTACAAAATATCTCAACAAGTATCACTTACCAAGAAAGCATGTGTGATATGCACACAAAACTCAATAGCAATACCCACTGACATCACAAGGTTAACAACAGACACGGCATTCAGTTGGATGTTCAGGATGGCCATGACTCCCTGCATAGAGACGCACGTAACAGATCTTTATTTCGACATTTTATAAACCTTAACGCTCAATAAGATAGCAAAAGGAATGAAGTATACCAGGAGATCCACAAGGATCATCACCAGTACAAGAACAATAATACCCGAGCTCCATATGCTGAAATGAAAAACCAGGGAAAAAAAGATAAGCACAAAAATGACGGAGATTCAATATAGAGTAGGAAAACTTACCTACATGTAATAACTAGACAGACAACAAATACGGCAACTGTAAAATCATAAGAAAGAGTCTCATGCCACAATGGATATTTAGTATAACTAGTCTAGTTTCGTTGGATTTAAGTATGTGTGGGTTTTCTAGTAGTAGTGCTCATAGCTTCCGTAACTTGACTTCTCTTAAGTGGCTTCACATATCTGACAACACTTTCATGAATTCTTCATTAGTATTGAAAGAGTTGTCTAGTGGCATTGGTAGCAATCTAATTTCGTTAGATATTAGTTGGTGTGATATATCAAGACTGAACTTCATCAGACCTCTCTTATGAACAGAGACGTGAATTCCCTTTTACCACTATCAAAGTCATGGTGTTCAGTGACCTCCTCTGGGTGTATACTCCGTACCTCCAGCCCCGTTATCCGGTATGAACTGAGCCCACAATTGAAATAAATTTCCAACAAATAGTCTAATCGAGAATGGAATAGGACCATATATTCGATTTCCGAAAAACTCTATGGTCCTAAGAAAAGATAAGCACCCAATGGAATCTGGAATCAGAATGTCCCGACTTAGGTATTGATAATGATTCCATATGATGATTTGCATTCAAGAAGACTTTCAATAAGAAATGCCAAACTAATGTTTTGAAAATTGTTAAATGACAAATCAATATCTCTAATATTACGAAAGTTACCCAATGATTTAGGTAATGTGTTGGTGAGCTGATTATTTGACAGATGGTTTTAGCTTTGTGCTCTAAGTAGTAAGTTGAAGGATACCATCAGTGAGTCCTTTTCAGTATTGAACCATTAGCTTGTATACTCTTCAGTGAGTTAGTTGATGGTTTAGAGCGCTGAAGGATAGACCTCGTTAGAATGAATTTAACTAACGGCTTTGACATATTCAAGTGGCAGTTATAACTGCATTAATGACCACGTTTAATTGGTCGTGTAACCACTAATCCCTACTATTATGGAGGTTAATTATGAAGAGACTAATGGGCCGTTAATCTCTCATAATTCCATTTACTAGGGTTTGAGTGATATCTACTATAAATAAATATCTTAACATCTGCATGAAGGACACAAGAAAACATAAGCACTTGGACGCAAAAGGTTATTGATTTGTTTCTAATTCAATAACATACATTTGGTCTTATCCCAAGTAGATATTCATGATACTCAGGCATTAGGGTCGAGTAGTTTACTTTGAAAAGTGATAACACGATTCCAAGTGATATCCGGTGACCATTCATTGGTACATTGTTGCTATTGATTATCTTAACCCTGCTCTGGACTCATAACCACCAACAATCAAAGTAAACTATTTTGTGATAATCAATGCCTGCTGCTGCAATGAAACACATGGCTTCAAACTTTGCAAAGTTGGACAAGTTTGAAGGGGTGGATTTTAGGAGATGGCAGAAAAAGATGCACTTCTTGCTTTCTAGCATGAGTGTGGTATTTGTGCTCACTAGTCCTGTTCCTGAAGATAGTGAGAATGCTACCGTGGAACAAATCATGAAGAAGGTCAAGTGGTACAATGATGAATATGTTTGCAGAGGTTTAATCCTTAATGGTATGTCTGATCCTTTATTTGATATTTACCAAAATGTTGAATCTTCCAAAGAATATATGGCTGAGGATGCATCAAGAAAGAAGTTCCTTGTTAGTAACTTCACAAAAGACCAGTTATGGAACAATACAATGAACTTCTTGATATACTTGGTAGATTTACACAACATAAAATGAACATGGATGAGGCCGTTCAGGTCTCTTGTATCATTGATAAACTTCCACCGTCTTGGAAAGATTTCAAGCATACCTTCAAACATAAAAAAGAGGAGTTAACTATTGTTGAGTTAGGCAGTCATTTACGCATTGAGTAGTCCCTCAGGGTGCAGGATAGTGACAAGCCAAAGGGCAACAATGTTGCTGGTCTTTCAGTTGTCAATACGGTGAAGCATAACAACTCCACCAAGTACAATGACAACAAGGGGGTTAATACAAATAATGTCTAAAAACGTTATTTATATTTTTCAAACTCTCTAGGTTTTGAAGATGACAAAATGTAAAAACGTTTACGATAAATATAAACGTTTACAAATTATTAATCGTAACTTCCATTTCTATTTAAATCACTTAAGGTTTAAACAAACAAATCATTAAACATGATTAGTGAAAAAGAAAATATTTTTTTTCTTAACAATTACATTTCTGCAAAAGTATTTTTACAAAAATAAAAATATACAAAATATTTTTATTAATAAAAGAAATGTTTTATTTAATTATAAAAATTTAAATCTGGTTTTTCCCCAAAATGGAACCTTCCACACCATATTTCACCTTCACTACTAAAAGACAAAAATGGGAGCGTCAGTCTACTAGCGACCCCCTGATAGTCTGGGCGGACCCCAGATAAATCTGGACCATCGGGACCACCTGTAGTAGCCGGTTTTGAATTTTTTTTCCTGCTAAAAATACTACAATATTTTCAGCTGAAAAACACAACTCTTGGCACGAATTTTTCAGTTAACTTTCTCTCACTAAAACCTTCTTTCTCTCACTAAATCTCTTAATCACTAACATTGCTTGATCTTGTGTTAAGTGATCCAATATTTTCTTCTTCAACCTCTCATCAAGTGCAAGAGAAGAACATTCGTATTCGCCAAAAAATAAATTGTTATAGTCTAGTGATTTCTCCTCTTTTCTTTTAAGATCTAAATCTCTATTTTGATTACCTTGTGTGATTGTGTAAATCGGATAGTGTATAAATTCGATATTTTAGATCTTGTGATTGGGTAGTGTTTGTGAAGTAGTAGATTGGTTCTAGCTAAGATTAGAACTCGACATTTAGCTTATTGTCGAAAAACAACGTAAGCGACGTGTAAACGGTTTTCTCCGCCTAAAGGGAGCTTGTTGACATAGTGAAATCTTGAGTCGAATACTCGGGGCGTAGAGTAGGGCGAAGAGGAGCTTCGTAGCAGAACCACTATAAATCTTGGTGTCTTGGTTTGATTGTTCTTTACCTTATCTCTTCATATTGTCTTATCTCTTATTTATTGTTTGTAGTTTCATTAGAATTAGATTGTTATATTGTTTGTTCATATTGTTGGGTTGGTTGAACATATACTCGGATCTAAAAATTTAAGAAGTAAAAATTTAAAACGTAAATAAACCGGTAAACTATTCAATCCCCGCCCTTCCCCCTTCTAGTATGAACAATTGGTATCAGAAGTCAAGGTCACTCAGGATTTTTAAAATATATTGTATTTTAAAGCTTGGATCGATCTATGGATTTCGACAAATATCTAGAAGGGCAATCCATGCAAAGACCACCACTCTTTGAAAGTGATAGTTTCATTTATTGGAAAAATAGATTCGAAACATGTTGGGGATTATATTTGAGTTGATAAGACAAAACACGAATGAAACAAGATGGAAACAAAAGGACCAAAGTCGTCATTATGGGATTCTACAAGATGTAGAAGAAAATAAAGATTTGGTCAAAAAGAAATAAAAATGAAAGAGATAAAGATGAATATTTAATTTATTTACTCATTAATATCTTTTATTAGTTTCCATGTAAGCCTTGACTCCTTATGCTATAAAAGGAGGCCGAGGCATATTGTTTTAATCATTCAGAAAAGTGTGTGTTCATCATATGAGAGTCGATTAGATACAAAAGTGTGTGTGTACACATTTGTATAATTTGTGTAGACGTCTAGAGTTTAGCCTCAAGGATCTTTGATCCCTGTTACTACTTAGAGTAACCGATCTATTCTGATCAAATAGTATTTGGGGCTGTGTTGATTAATAAAGAAAAACCTTGAAGTAACTTTGATTTGTGTTTATTATTTCCGCTGTGCAATTTATATCATTGTTACTATATTATCCTAGATGAGGTCTAAACAACCTCGAGCTTAAACGATCAAAGAACCTATCACGTGTTGTAGGTTTCCACAATTGGTATCAGAGCAGGTTGCTCTTGATATCTAGGATCACAAGGTTTTTAGTTTCGTTTTTATTTTCTGTTTTTAAGTGAACAACAGATTTGGTGTCGTTTATATTGGTTCATATTGGTGTTGTCTAGTATTCTACACAAAGAGATTGCGGTCTCCTTATACATTGGTTTTGGGTATACGTTGGAAGTCACGTGGATAGTACAAGATATAAGACACAAGTTTGGGTTATTCTACTTCAGCATCAAGTTCGTAATACTTAGTTTTCTTCATCAGTAATCATTACATAGAGCCTACAGAATTTGAAGATTCAAGAAATGGTTAACATATGGGTTTCAGGGGAAGCTTAATATTAAAATGTTTAATCATTTATATGCTATATTGAGGTGAAGGTTTTTACTACTACTAGTCTTTGTTACTACTGCTAGTGTAAGTTTCTACTGCTCAAGTTCATTTTTCTTAAGGTGCGTAATGGAGGGCAATTTGGGTCATTGGAATACTTGGATTAGAAGTGTAATATTGGTTCGTAGTTGTGAAGATCAAAGTTGCATACTTTAGTCCCCTATTTGATGATGACAAAAAGGGGAAGAAGATTTGATGATTTGCAACTTGTAGATCCTTGGTAGCTTAAGGGGAAGTTTTCATTCGTATATTAACTTCAGGGGAAGTTCGTGCTTATTTGGTTTTGTCATTATCAACTAGGGGAAGATTGTTGGGAATTATATTTGAGTTGATAAGACAAAACACGAATGAAACAAGATGGAAACAAAAGGACCAAAGTCGTCATTATGGGATTCTACAAGATGTAGAAGAAAATAAAGATTTGGTCAAAAAGAGATAAAGATGAAAGAGATAAAGATGAATATTTAATTGATTTACTCATTAATATCTTTTATTAGTTTCCATGTAAGCCTTGACTCCTTATGCTATAAAAGGAGGTCCAGGCATATTGTTTTAATCATTCAGAAAAGTGTGTGTTCATCATATGAGAGTCGACTAGATACAAAAGTGTATGTGTACACGTTTGTATAATTAGTGTAGACGTCTAGAGTTTAGCCTCAAGGATCTTTGATCCCTGTTACTACTTAGAGTAACCGATCTATTCTGATCAAATAGTATTTGGGGCTGTGTTGATTAATAAAAAAACCTTGAAGTAACTTTTATTTGTGTTTATTATTTCCGCTGTATAATTTATATCATTGTTACTATATTATCCTAGATGAGGTCTAAACAACCTCGAGCTTAAACGATCAAAGAACCTATCACGCGTTGTAGGTTTCTACAAAACATATGTTAAATCAAAAGATCTTGATCTTTGGCATGTTATTACCAACGGTGATTTTCAACCTATTGAACAAAATCCAGAAACCAAACTTGATGAGGTTATCCCTTTTGAAAAACAAAGTGATGATCTTAAAAAGAAGCTTACGAAAAATAACGAAGCCAAAATGGTTATTTACAATACTTTGCCAAGAAAAGAATATGAAAGAATTTTCATGTGTAATACGGCAAAAGAAATTTGGAAAACCTTGTTAATCACCCACCAAGGTAATAGTCAAGTCAAAGTTAACAAGATCGACCTTTTGGTACAACAATATGAATAATTCGTCATTTCCGAAGACGAACCTATAGATAGTGCTTTTGCTAGGTTTAATACTATTATTACTAGTTAAAAAGCTCTTGATGAAGGTTATTCTAGCAAGAACTATGTTAGGAAGTTTCTTAGGGCTCTACATCCAAAATGAAGAGCAAAGGTCACGACGATTGAACGAAAGATTTGACATCACTATCTCTTGATGAACTCATTGGAAATCTTAAAGTCCATGAGATGATCATTAAGAAAGATTTGGAAATAGTCAAAGCTGTTGGGGTCAGTTTCCTGTACCCCTAAGTCTCAGTTGGATTTGAACTTAAAATCCCCTAAGTATAGTCAAGCTGAAGAGTGTTTAGCTTGAGTCACTGAAGGAAAACTTCAGCTTCAGTTCTTCGGGTACTTAGAAGATCAAGATTATCTTCACTTCAGTTTATGCAACGGAACAGAAACTAAAGAAAAACCTTAATGAGAGCTTCAGTCCAGCTTGGCTGACAATTCCAAGCTGGCCGATGTCTATCTCCTTAACAAAAGTTTGAAATGAAATGTTTCAGCTTCTAGAAGGTTTACAAGGCGGGAAAAAGATTGCTTTATGTCAAAAAGAATAAAGCAGATCTCCTTGGGAAAGAAACTTCTAAAGTTGGTATAGAAGTACAACAGCTTTCATTAAAGGACTGTACCTTGTACTATAAAGCAAACGTGCATTAAATGGTAGTTCAACCACTCGTTTAATGCTTGCCACGTAGTCTAGGTTAAACTTGTAAACCCTAATCTCTTTGCCTATAAAAGGGAAGAGATATTGAGAGTAAATGCATCTCTTCCAATTAATGTGAAATGCATTGAAGAGTTCATTTATCTCTCAAACAAACTGAACACAACTGCTGAAAGCTGAAGCTTCTGTTCTAGTTAAGTAGTTTAATGGCACTACGCACTTGGGATTATGGTATCCTAATGGGACCAGAATAGAAACCATAGTATATGCCGACTCTGATCATGTGGATCGAAAAAGTACTAGCGGTATTTGTACGTTCGTGGGATGTTGTTTGACATCTTGGTTCTCGAAGAAACAAACCACTCTTGCTATATCCACGACCGAAGCGGAATATGTAAGCGCCGGAAAGGCATGTCAACAAGCACTATGGATGAAACAAGCTCTTATCGACTATGACATACGACTCGATGACGTCCCGATTATGTGCGACAATAAAGGCGCGATTGACCTTAGCAAAAACCCGGTGCAACACTCTCGAACCAAACACATTGAAATACGTCATCACTTTCTTCGTGATAATGTCCAAAGAGGACATATCTCAATCGAAAAAGTGTCTTCCGAAGATAATATCGCTGACATCCTAACCAAACCTCTTAAACATGAATCGTTTAATTATCTTCGTCTTGGTTTAGGAATGATGGAACACATTCCATAAATCGTCTTGCTTTCCTCTAGTCTCGATTCTAGTCTGTGTTTCATTCCGCGTCGTGACAATTTAACTACTTTATCTGAAGCATATTAAATATTTTTAATTCGCAAAATGCAAATTAAAATGTCACTTCTCTTTATAAAAAAATTGTCAAACTTTTGTCCAAAAACCCTCTGCTGAGGGCAGCCTCATATCTCGGGCGGCCCCCGGATTAAATTAGGCAGCCCTCATATTGATATGGGACCGCCTCCAGTAGCCTCTATGTCTGCACATCCATTTTTCATAAACTAGAAACCAAACACCCCCTCTCCTCTTTGCTGCAGTGACGAAAACACACATATATCCACCAAAACTCGAAATTGGCCAAGTTAACTATAATTGAAGATTAAATCAACACCTACAATCATTCCTAACATCATCAATTGTAAGTCATTTTATCTATTTTCTTTCAATTCGTGTCTAGGGTTCATGATGAACACAAAAATTAAAATTGGGGATTTTTCATTTTTGTTGCAATTGTGTACAATTAGGACTACTACAACACAATGTATAACTATTATGCTTCCTATAGACATAGGATTTTCACATTTGAGCGTGTTTGTCAAAAATTATTTTCAAACGAAAACCCTAATTTTTATTTCGAAATCACTCACGTTAGGAACATATTAAAAATGTTGTTTTGCATTGTTAATACACTCTAAAAATGTTTTTGCATACATGCATAATGATCTCATAAATAAAACTCGAAATACATAATTCATATGTATTTTTTGACATGTTTGGATGAGCAAAAGTGAATTAAGAAGCGTTTGGATTAACTCATAGGTTTTTATTTTAGAGTCGAGTTAATTGTTACTCCACATTTGTTGCATATAGGCACACACTAGATACAATGTCAATAAAACACTACAAGTAAATGACAATAAAATATGACTTTGATTGTTTTTATCTAGGTAATAATACCTCGCAAAACTGCTAAAGATCATCAACACACAAGAGACTACATTCCTATTATCTCACATGAATACACTTCACCTTTAGAAGAAATGCTAATAAACCTTGAAAGTCGTTGCACACATTAGGGTCGGGTGGTTTATCCAAATTTCGCAGACTTAGTCTATGTTAGGTCCATGTTGAGTCATATTGAGTTTGAGTGTCTTCTTGAAATAAATGAACAAATTTGTCCTCACTTTATTCTTGAGTTCTATAGTCAGTTCCATTTGGACTATTCCAACGAAGGTCAAATGTTAATCCAGTTTGTCATCCAAAATCAATTGTTTTCGTACACACTTGAACAATTTGGTAAAATCCTTGATATTCCTTATGAGGGTGCGTGTGTCTTTACCGACAAATGGTCACTTGACGACTTGAAATATGGTATCCCTAGGGGTGGTCCATACCTAACTGATCCTCCTTGCCCTGATGACATCAAAAACTATGTTCAAGAGGAAAGGGAGGGTCCCGTCACTCGTATTCATCATAAAACTGTTGTTGATGTTGAGGAAAATTAAATTCTTACTCGTGAAATCGTGTCAACTATGAAACCTTGGGTCAAAATTATCCGAGAAAATGTCTTCTGTCTGAGGGGTAACCGGGACCACGTTCCCGCGTTTCTTTGTTATATGCTCTATTGTGTTGCAAAATCCGAAAAATTCAATCTTTCATTTTTCATTGCAAAACAAATGGGATTTGTTACTAAACAAGCTAGGTTAATTCTACCATATGGTATGTTATTGACCCGCTTGTTTAAGTTTGCCATGAGTGAGATTCCTGAGTTGTTTAACGAGTCTTATGCCTAGTACAATCGTTTCATGTATCCTCTTACCGCTCAACAAGAGCGAAAGACCCGAAAGGGTATGGCATAATAAGAGGTCTTTCTTCCACTTCCTCATCTTCCGCCTTCTGTCAACCATATTCCTCTCATCCCAACGATGATGATGATGATGATGCTAATGACGAAGGGACCTCGCGTGCAAGCACTCCCTCTCCTACTCGATTTGTTAATTCTTTAACAAATGAGGTTCCTCGTGTCTTTGAAAACCCACCCGACATTGACCCAAACATGGAACATTTTTACACCCGACAAACCGACATTCTCAATCGTCAAGTTAAATTGCGAGATGAGCAACGTGGTGGACTAAGGTCAATTGGAAAAGGCATCAAGAATCTCTTAAAGAAAAAGAAGAAATAAGCAATTTGAATAATTTCTTTAAGACATTTTTATTTTTAGTTCTACTTATTTTTGGTTGTTGGTACTTAATATTTATTATCTATGCTTTAGTACTTAGACTTACGGTAATTGGTAAGACCTGTAGCTTTGAATTGAGCAAAGTAATTTGCCTTGGATGATCATTCAGTTTTATCATCCTAAAACTTGTGCAATATATGCTTCTCATTATGTATGCTTAGCTTTCCTTGTAGAAATATATGCCCATATTTGCTTCCCAATCAGAGTTTAGCATACGATAGCTTTTAGTTTAGAAAACTTAGAAGTATTAAATGTTTCTTGAGGAAATCGGATTGACTGAAAAAGGGAGAATATACGAAAACATTTTTTGTACAGGTTTTGGAAAATCAGGAAAAACTAGAAAATTTTCGTTTCTCCAGAAAATAGCCGCATAAATACGGGTGATGAGCGTTGTGAAACTCACTTCGGTTTTATAACTCCCTAGGCAGTGTACCTAACCGTTTTAGTATAGTATAGGCAAGACATGGGGGTTGTTATCGTTCTCTATGGCAATAGCACTGTAAAGGTCCAAACTTGAGGTAACTAAGATCTAGGGGATTTGAAAGAAGATTATTTTTGTACTTTTATATTTTATGAAAGCAATTAAATCTCGGGTTTTGAAGGTGGTTTGTTTTAAACTACTAATTAAGCTAAATTAAACTAATTAAAATAAGGAAATTCGTATGATAAAGGAGTAGTGTTTACTTAACCATGCATGATCCTTGATAATATTCCCCTAACTTGATTGCCTTGTTACACTTTTGATGTATGTGTAAGTATTTCCTAGATGCATGACGAATTACATGAAAATGCCGTCTACGTGATAAATAGCTAGGGCGACAGACATGCGAGGTAGTATGAAGACTATAAATGGTCCCTAGGGAGTTATACGCGCATTAAAATACGTAAAGGGGATCATCCACATATGGGTAAGTTAGTATGAAGACTATTGCTTATGGAATCCTTTCTATACAATCATGTCTCTCTAGATCTTTGATACACCTAAGTAACTACGGCTCTAGAGACTAAACATGCACACACATCAACAAGAAGAAATCAAACTAAGATCTACATACCAATTCACATGCAATCATAAGCAAACACTTAAAAGATCTGGCCTAGCATGTTCAAGATATAGGAAACACACTTATATATTAAACAATATGACATATTGGAAGATAAAGGATAAAAGGACTTAACTATTATGAATCAAGCAATTAGGGATGATATAGAAGGGTTGGGAAACCCTAAAATACTCCTAAAATCTGGTATAAGTCAACCTCCCACGAACTAAACCCTAATCCTCTATGATGATGTATATTGAAAATGTAAAATTCGAGTTTGTATGAAGGAGTTATGATTAAAACAATATCTGGTACTTCGTGTGCAAGTTGAATGATCATTTTTTATCTTGAATCTTCTAGGGTTTCTTTATGGCGGTTACATCCAGACGTCGTCGCCAAAGTTCTGACGCCGTCACTTGCGAATCCAGACAGCGTCACAGAGAATCCTGACGCCGTCTCCACCTTTTGTATATCAATCTTCAAGCCTTCTTTGTACCAATCTATAATCTTGTCCGGTTTCTTCTAAAATTGAGCCCCAGTCACGTGTATTTCCTCCAAATGTCTTCCAAGTGCTAAAAATGCAAAAAGAAATGATTAAGCACATATTTTAGACATAATTACATAATTATAAGGGTTAAATGACCTCGAAAAAGTGTATAAAATTATACCTCATTAATGGGGCGGCCCCCAAATATATCTGGGACCGCCAGATTATTTATGGGATCGCCAACAGGAGTCATGAGACTTTTCACTGTGTCCCTCCTGATTTTCTATGCAGTTGACTATCCACTCCTTTAGACCCAGCTAGGATTTCTGCATTTTGCTAAACAATTTTTGGAATTTGATTTTCTTAACCTCATGCTTTGCTTCTTTAACTCACCTCCTCCTAATTAAATAGTCACCTTCACCACTTTTCCCATCATCTTCATTTTCTTCATTTTCTATTTTCATGGCTTCCACCCAAGCCTCTTTCTCCAATGCCTACAAGAAAATCAAACTCACCATCATACCATCAAGACAACTCTTTGTTGACCTAACTAATGAAGATGATACCATCTCTACACCCTCTCCTATCACAACATCTTCATCTCCATCTCCACCAAATGCACCATCAAAAACTCCATCAACCAAAGACACTTCTTCCACATTTGAAAATACTTCATCTTCATTTGAATCCAAACCACAATCCTCACCACATTCCTCAAATGAACCACTCTCTCCTTAACCTCTAAACCCTTTTCTTAATGACATCTTAGATGTTCCTCCAAGACCTTCCAATCCAATCCCACTTCAAATGTATCCTTTTTTAGATATAACTCTTTCACTCTCTCCACTCACTCATCTTGATCATTTACTTGAATCACCATCACCACCATTACCATTATCGCCACAACCACCGCTACCACCTCCTCAACCACTAATCACGGGTCATCCTATTTACTTCAATCTCCTTGATTTTCATGGTGCTAATTGCATTTTCTATTTTCACATCCGCAATCTTATTCTTTCTCTAAGGGATGAGATGCATTTCATGTTCTCTCATATCGAATACCTCCTCACTTTCGCCATTGCTTCACCAACTCCACCTCACCATTAAAAATTAGTCATGTCACCTAATAATGTTTCACCCTAACCTTT
>BQNB010113663.1:0-21895 GCA_026074375.1 Tanacetum coccineum
GCTTCAAAGGAGATGGAAAGGCACGAACATTCTCTATTTTCTTTCTTAATGCACATAAGATTAAAAAATTGCATACGCTTTTGTATTTGAAGTTCAACCAGAACAAACCTAAAAAGGAGAAGTTAATACAAAGAGAAAAAATGTTTTAATACTTTTCACAACAATTATTTTACGTATTTCATAAATGAAGAAAATACTTTTGGGAGAATGAGTAATTATATTTGTTGGGCCAAAAGTCAGCCCAATTGTCTCTGGCAGCATTAAAACATAAAATAGTCTAAGTTAAATTTACTCACCGATTCTAGTGATGTATAAAGCTCACTCAACAACTAGCTTCGGGGACTTCGAAGACCATCTGAAAAAAACTTTGCCTCGCTGATGCGGTGTCAACAAGTAAAGCACTAAAGCTGAAAACAACGTTTTGAGTCGTTGAGATCCGAAAAAGTCTCATTGACCGAATATACACTCTCTTAGTCAAGACATTAATGATTAGGAGTGAACTTGACAAAAGCAAAATAAAACCACTTTTACATAGAAGTAAAACAAGTTCAAATATTTGATAAAAGTGAAGCTGAATATGAAAGAATTAATACACTTCCACCAAATGCTTGATACCCAACCCACTACAACACGAGTCTTCAATTTCTCATCCCATATATACCTACGTTTGTCAAAAGAGATAGTTAGAGATTCTTTACAAAAAAAAATACAGATGTATCAGAGTGAAAGTATCATCATCTCCTAAGAACACACTATGCTAAGCTAGCATGCTTGTGTTGCTCATCCATAACCGTCTATTTGTGTTTTAGTTTAGGTTTAAAGAGTTTCATTTGTCATTCAATAGAGAAAGTGTTTCGTAACTTTCCCTTGTAATTCTTTGATTCACTTCTAATAAGAATTAATTAAAGTAGAAAAGTACGAATGATTTTATTAGTTGTCAAATGGGTCTTGTGTAAACATATTATTTTTTACTCAAATTTTAGGACAAAAAAATTGATTAGAGCGGGTGATAAAGATCTCGACCTATTGGTCCACCTCACGTTTTGCTCTAGGAAAAAAAGATACTAAAAACTCTAATATCCATACATTTTGATCCGTCCATGATTATAACCGACCTATACATCATATTTGGTTTGGTTTTTGTTTATTAATAAAGGGTTTTCAATCTAAATTCCTAACATTTGTGACTTCCGTAATTGGTATGTTTTGTTCTAGGGTTTCACCTTTTTTTAGGATTTCATTTTGATCTTTATTGTGTTTTCCTGGCAGTTATTATAGTTTAATGATGGATAGCATTTTTCAAGGAGGTTGATAGGTGTGCTTTGAATCATCTAAAAACCTAATCTGATTAGCGTTTTTTTCCACTCGTTTTTTTTGGTTGTGTCAGATATGTTTGATGTGGGTGCTTCAAGGTCTCTGCTTCGTGTGTTGGTGGCTTGTTTTCGGCTTAATTCATGGTATAGTATTTTGTTTAGTGTGGATTTGATTTGCTATTTTGTTAATGGAAAAAGGGGTTCTTAAGTCCTAAAAGGGAGAGGGGAAAGCGGGGGGAAAGGTGTCAAGGAGAAAGTAATGATCAAAAGTAATAGACGAAGTTGAACCAGCATTCATAATGTGTTCACAACTGGTTTCCGGTTATTGCAGACACATTAGGTAGGGCGGGGAAAAAGTGTAGCTAATATGGTCAACGTTCGAATGGTGGATCATTTGAATTCAGTAATCTACGGTTGATCCTCGTAATGTGACTCAAGCTGATCAGAAAAGGCAAGTTCCATCATAACTTGGGTGGTTTCTCACTGCTAGAGTTTTGCTGGTCAGGGGGGGCAATAAGGGTCCGACGTGATGTCCAAACAGGTACTAGAAAGAATGTTTTTTCTATGAATAATAAGGGTCTGTATTGATTTTGCCAATTTGGTTACCGTGAACCAAGTAGGAACTGTTAACTTTCGTACTTTGAACCCGGTCGGCTGATAATGGGGCCGTTGTGGCTTAGTATCTTTTGGAGTCTTTTCAAGCTATTTAGCGACCGCCTTTTGCTAATTCAGTTTTTGGTTTCTTTTAGGGAAAAAGGTTATTGCTTATCAAGGTCGTTTAAAATTTATGGCAATAACACTTGGAGTAGTAAGTTGGACTTGTCAAATTAATGATGAACTCGACCAAACAAGTTATTTTCTTCAAATTTAACTATAAGGATAGAATGGATGTAAATGATTAAATATGGCCCTGGTTATTCATAATATTCCACTAACCTACATTCTTAAAAAAGTGGACTTAGATTGGTTTTAATAAAAAGATGACGTGGTAATGTTCGGTTTTGGTAAAGTGTCATAATGTTCCTTTTTATCTACAGCGTAGTAAGGATGGATTGAGTGCTATTGAAAAAAACTTGGTTCCCTTTGATGATGATCTTTTAATTGCTATGTGCACGGAATCCGGGGTAGGTCAGTTGTGTGAGACCAATTGATTGACTTCGAGCTGATGTAGAGTTGAAAAGATACTATATGGTGGATGTGCAAAAACTTGTCGAGGGTGAGGGTTTTTCTAAGTGTACTATACGTCGGTTTAGTTTGAGTGGATACCTAATGGGTGTTTATTCACCATGCACAGGTTTATAATCACGTCCTGGTGATTGTCCTTAAACGAATCGTATTGGATGCCTTGAATAATTTAAATAATCTTAGAAAAGTATTAGAGGATGTTTAAAGTTGTTCTGAAAGGTTGGCTTAGCCGGACCTAAACAAGTTTATCTACATGTCGCCTAAAAAGAATGGCAATAACAACAAGTTGGTTATAAGAAGAACAAGTTTTGAATTGCCTCGACCATAGTGTAAGTAGTTCGGACCATTGATGCTCATAATTCAGTTAAGAATTATGACGGATCTGGGTAAGAATGGGGAATTTAAGCATTAGTGGATTACATGGGGGTTGGGTGTGTCACTAAGTAGTCCAACTAATACCCCTTTAGTAGAAAGGGTTTATTTTACTAGAATATAAAAATATTATGTATGGGAAACTTTTGTTTGTGAGTGATGATGGGAAGCCATTAAAAAAGGTTGATTCTTCCGTTTAATTCTGATAGTGAAAAGTGAACTGGGATAAGGTGTTCAATAAAAGTGCACTTTTATGGCATCAACAAGTTTGAAATGTTTTGTAGTTAGTGGATATGGTACCAAAGAGCTGTTGGAACAATGGAGGGTACAAAAGTGGCTGATGAATAGACCTTATGATGATTTATAGGTCATATTATGTCTAAAAACCTTTAGCCTATTTGTGATGATTGGGGATATTCATAAGGACAATTCCGTGTGGTTGAAAAAGAATTAGATTATATTTGAATGCTTTGTCGAATTGGTCAATTGAATTCTAGTTATAGTCATATCCTCATTTTGGGGTATTTTTGTTTGTTATGTTAGCTGCTCGCCTATGTAACGGGTTGTTGAGATGTGGAGATTTATACCCACATCTATTAGTCGGATCGTTTTTCAAAGTAATACATGTATCGAAGAAACCCTTTACCTAAAAAAAGGTTGTGGAAGACAGAGATAGTGATGTTCAGAATCTTTACGATGAGATTGCTCAATTAATGGCCGATGGAGGTGCTAATGACGTAAGTTTATTTGAGGATGAAGATTATGAAATCAACAAATTTGGTGTCTTTCCTTTGATATGAGTATTAATATCTTGTTACGTATGCTTTACCGCCTATGTAATGGGCTTACATATAGGATTCACTCACATCCTATGTTCTTAACTATTTTTTGAAGTAATATATTTACCTGGTTAAAACCCTTTACCCAAATAGAGTTGACATTTGGATTAAAATATGACCTAGTTACCTAAACAGACCACAAGAAACTCGAATTCAATGTTATAGACCGCATGACTTTTTTTCAGATATAGACCGCGCTAATTCTTACGCGACCGTGCAACTGTGCGATTTCATAAAAATGTTGGCAAGTATCCATGTGTATAAGGATGTTTTTTTGTGCGACCATGGAGTATTTTGTGCGGATGATGTGATTTTAGATGGATAAGTTATGTTATTTATGAATTGTTCATAAAAAACAAAACATCAAATCAGTCACACAGATTTTATTTTGAGTCGCGCAAAAATCGTTTTCCTGCAAAATAGTACAAATAAAGGACACTTTGCATAATTGTAGTGAGTCGCATAAAAACTTTAGTTGCACGGTCTCACAAGTCTATATTTAGAATATTTGCTAAATTGGTGTATAAGGTGGAAAATGTTTTTTTCTATTTTTGGAAATGACGCTTAGAGTATTAGGCCCCGGTGGTGCCGTCACTAGTACAAAAACTATTTTTTGAAACGGTTAAAAAACGGTTTTTAAAGCGATATTGAACCGTTTTATAATAGAGGGTTGTAAAAATTGGGAGTAATTATTTAAGGCGGTTCTAAACCGTTTTAAAAATGGGCTCTTTTAAATCCACATAGGACAATCGTTGTAAATAAGCAAACTTTAGAAAAGTTCACATATTATATTTTCTTTCTATTTGCTTTATTTGTGTACCAAAAGAAACTATAGCACGAATTACTAAACAAACCATACAAAATATTTACTAATTGCATCAAGACTCAAAACCACTCATTTTCTATATGTCTCAATAAACAACCAAGTACTAAAATCCTATAAATTAAAATACATCTTATATTAAAATTCAACAATTAATACATAGATTGATAAGTTATGCCTAGATTCATATGGGTATCTTTGTATACTAATAAACAAACTAAACCCACACTTCTAGATCTACAAACTGAAGAACGAAAAAGAAAACAAGATCTTTAAGTTGAAGGCTCATCACAACATGTCCAAATTAATAAGACATGCAACAATATAAAAGTCAAACATTAAACCTTAAAATAGAATCATTATATATATATACTATAGATAGGTTAAAACACTGCCGTTTGGCAGCTGGTGCTACAGTACCCGCCTTGCTACAGTACCCGGCCCACTTGGGCTGGGCCGGCCCATGAACATTACCTGATATGGTTGCAGACTCTTAGTTGGGTGTTGGTTCCAATTTTGACGATGTTTGTGTGGGTTAATGGACCATTATTGTATGAATTTAATTTCGTCCGGAATATTTTCGAGCCTAAGGGGACGCACACGTTTTTATATGTTAAACGACGAGAAAATATATTAAAGTAATATATTAAGTGATTAACAAACGATCGTTAAATGTTAACAAGTTTTAAGTACTTGGTGGTTTTAAACTATTTAAGGGACTATTATTAAATAAACCAAAGAATGATAAGGAGTTCGGTTTGTTCCTTCCTTTTTCATTGCCGGTCTCGGGTCTAACGAATCCCCATTCATTATGGGATTAGGAGACTTACTTGCTCATCAGAAGTGACAAAGGATATAAATATATGTTTATTTTTCCTTATTAAAACACAACTTGAAAAAAAACCAAAACATATAAAATCGTCTCATGTCCTTTTTTCTTCTAAACTGACTTGAGTCCATAAAAGTGTTTGGTGTTTGCAGAGATAACAAAACCACATTTGGTTTTGTTTTCAATTCGATGACGAACATTAACAAACAATCAACTTTTGTTTTTTTCCGTTATTTGTTTTTCTGATCCATAACTTGGGGAGCATTATTTGTTGCCCGAGTTGATGATTTCAAAAACAAGAATATCGTGTGTTTATCCATACTTAGTACTGCATACCTCGTTGTTTGCTTAAGAACGTATAGTGTGAGGAGCTTAGAGTAGAATCAAACTTTAGATGATTTATAGTAGTTATCGGTTTGTTATTATACACACGCGTAATACTAGAAGACGGTGTTTACGGTTACCTTGAAACGGTGTATGTTTCGTGCTTAGAAAGGTACATGTTTTCTATCCTTGTTAATTATTGTGTTCTTACACGGTGATCATTTATTCAGCTGCTGTACTCGTTGATAATTAATATGGTTAATTAGATTATTAAAACCAACAGTGACATCACGAGCCTAGGTAGAATTTTTAATTTACAGAAATTAAGTTGGACAAAATTAGAGTTTCATAATTAATGTTAATGCCCCGGTTGGGCTTTTTTTGTCACAAAAACAGATTTGATCTGTAGGTTAATAAAATAATTAGACGAGGATTTTAGAGTTTTTGTTGTATGTTTTTTTTGTTTTTGCTTTTATTGTTTTTTTTGTACTTTTTTAGTTGGATTTTTTTTTTTTTTTTCGGTTGATTTTGTATGCAATTTTATATAAAACTGGATATATTAATTGTTAATGTTTAAGTTTTTGTTAATTGTTAATAAGGAGCCATGTATAAAAATCATCTAATTTATCATGGAAGATATTGGATTATTATAATCTTGGTTCAGTGTTAAAAAAGATGGGATTACAATAACATAATTTTAAATATTTTCTTTAATGGTTAAGATCCTTGATTCATGAATTCGGGAAAGACCTTATTAGTGATCATTGGGCCCTAAAAATAGTAATAAGTTTATTTGTGATATGTGGTATTTATTTATATAAGGCTTACGCAATCGATTATGTCGATGTATGTGGCCGGAGTATTAAGGACGAAGGAGGCCTTATGTGAATAAAAAACATTTTTAATAATTAACTTGGATAATTATGATCATATTTAATGTTTGCATGTCTTAATTGTTAAGTGAATTTTAAATAAATGTTATTTAGTTTAGTTGATGTTTATTAGTTTTATTTTAAGTTCTTGACTTGTGAGAAAATAAAAGGGTTTTCTGAAAACAAAAATAAACATGACTAATGATTATCGAAATAAGATTTATTATGAACTATCTATTGCAAAAAGTCAAAAGTGGATTCGGCTCTACATTTGTTATATAAAAACTTCCCATGACTAGACTAGCAATATATAGTTTGTAGTGTATTCTTTAAATTAAAGTTTTTATTATATCATGACGTAATTTGTGTAAAAGTACTATATAGTTTGCAAGGATAAGGTTTCGGGGAGACTCTATCAGGATCTCTTGGTTTGTTGATACCATTACCCTATAATACTCTGACTACGTTGTAGTTTCCTTACCTTGCATACTATGTAGGAAGTCGCGAATGGTCTAGGGTTTGAAATGATTTTAATTCTTCTTTAAATCTATTTCCCGCGATAAAGACAGATATCATTTATTATTAAAGATACGTTGGTATCGTTAATTTTAACGGTCTCCTCTTTTATGTTATAGATACAATGACTAATAGGTGATACGTAATAATCAACTAAATTGGAGTAATAGTTTTTATATTAAAATCAATGATACAGAAGATGTATGCATGCTTTTCGTACATAATTTTGACTGTCAAATATATACCCTTTTTCAAATACTAAGTTTTTGCCATCCAATTTATAAAGACACTGTAGACTGCTCTATTACTATGCGTGGAGGGACGATGTTGATTTGCACTCACAAGTTAATTAATACGCCTTTTCGTGAGACAGTGAGTGTTACTAATTACTGTTTTAAAAAATTGGACGACCTTGGCGTTGTTTGGTTAGACCTGTTTAACCGCGGCATCGATGGGAAAAAAACATGCCTTACATATTATTTTTTGTAATAGAAAGTAAAGTCCCATATGGTTTACGGAATTGCAAAATTGCTGAGATTATAATCATTGTTTACCTTTTGAATACACCATCACTAGCAGATCAACTGATGTGGTGGGGGTATGTCAAGTTGGGTCAGTAACCTTAGGAAATTAAATTGTTTATTTTTTAAACATGGGTAATTAATTTCTTCAAGGAGTATATCGAAAATACTAATTTCTTGAACGTTTTATGTTTTTGTAGATAGCATCCTTCTAACTAGTTCAAAACACTTAAACAATTCGGCTTTCAGTGTCGATGTTTGGTAAAAAGAAAAACTTTCTGGTAATAAACCTTCATTGACTGATTGCTCGACTTAAGTTAGTCTTGAGAGTCAAGAAGGAATGCATGTCATTGAACAAGAAATCCTTTACCCCTACCCCCCCCCCCTTCCTGCCTCTGAAGGCTGGTGATCGAACTTAACATTGTGGCTCAGTGGACAGCTCTATATGATGCTCATACTGAGATTGCTTGTCTTATGCTTGGGAGTATGAATCCTGAAACTACATGAACAGTTTGAATTGAACTAATCGTATTGACTGTGTTCAGCTGAGCTTAGATCTATGGTTTGATGAAACAAGCTGGAGTTGAAGAAGAAGTTTGACTAATCCAAATCTTTCCATGGCTTGGATACAAGCGGAGGGTGAATCAGTTGCTTGACTATGTCTTAAGATGAAGGAGTTTGTGGAGAAACTGGAACGTCTTGGTTATATTGTACCACCGGATTATCTCAGTAGGGCTTAATCCTTTATGGCGCCTTACTAAAGATTTTGTGGGATTTGTAAGGATATTACATATGCCATAACATCGGGATGACAAGTTGGTGAAATTATGCTATGCTTATTGGTTATGAGAAAGGGTTTAACCTTAGAAGGCTGAAAAACCCACAGTAATGATGATTAAAAGTGGGTAAATCCAGAAAGGCCAATAAGAAAATCATCGCTCATTGAATGAAAAAGGCAAGAATAAGGTTAATGGAAGGGAAAGGAAAGGATAAGAAGGTTTATATCCCCAATAGCCCAAACACCTATGCCTATTGCTAAGGAGCGCCAGTACGGATGTAATGACATGCCATCCACTTTGTAAGGAAGGCTAGGGACATTGGAAAAGTAACTGTCCTGTGTTATCTTGTTGAGTTGCAGAAAGACGAGGAGGCAAGTTGGCTCTGTAGTTCTTCGGGTATATTCACATTAGAATTATTTTCTTTTCCTAATAATAACTCCTGGGGTGTATGACATTGGTTGTTGGTACTAACATCTTGTATTTACAAAACAGGGATTTAGGATTGTTAGGGAGCTGAAACAAGGAGCTCTTTACTTGTACGTATGTATGTGGGCAAATGGTGTTGCGTCATTGAGCACTTGTAGAAGTTGTACTATCCTAAAATCGGAATTTTTGATACCTTAGTTTTACCTAATGGCCTTTGTTGATTTGTTTTAGACCAATTGTCATTATGCATACTATAAACCAGAGGTTGTAGTTTCAGTTTCTCGTTTGGTTGACAATGGGATTTGTTTCAATGTTTTTACGGAATTGCTCAGGAATTTGCAAGTTTCAAGAATGTGTTCTTTATTTTTAATGTTTTACTTCGTAATGGTATTTATGAAATTGATATGCATGATCTGATGTACCAAATGTTAATTCTATTTATAATGTTAGCATAAAGAGTCAAGTGTAACTTGGGACTCCCCCACTTCTTCTAGGGCCACTGTCATCTTGCTCATTAAACAGAAATCGTATTTAACAGCTGCACAAGTACGGTGCTGGTTAAAGTCAAAGATGATGAATCTTTTATAAATGTGAATCTTGTTTAATTTTGCAAGATGACGAAAGAAACCTTTCCCTCATATAACGATAAGGGCAAAAGGATCTTGGGGAATAATACATACTGGAACTTTGGGTCCACTTAGACATGTGTCAAGCGACAAGGTGCTAGTACTTCATTACATTCACTGATGATTATAGGTCCGTTATGTTGAATTTTATCTTCTTAAACATAAACATGGGGTCTTGGAAACATTCAAAGTGTTTAAAAAGGAAGTTGAAAATCAACTCGGGGGAAGACCATTTAAGGCAATACGATGTAAGATCGTGGTGGGCGAATACATTAGCCAAGAGTTTTAAAGATTATCTAAAAGCTAAGGAATTGATTTCAACGTTTTACTCCTCCATACCACCACAACTTAATGGAGGTCTGAGAGGAGAGAGAACCCGCACTTTGTTAGATATGGTGCGATCTATGATGAATCCTTACAATCTTCTGACTTTATCCTTTTGGGCTTTATGCTCTAGAGTCTGCAACAGCATTCTCAATATGGTTCCAACTTAAGATGGTGACTAAAACACCTTCTGAACTTTGGTATGAAAAAGTTTCAAACTTGTCTTACTTAAAGGTCTAGGGATCGTGAGGCTCTTGGGAGAAGAGAGTTAGCCTTGACAAAACGCGAAACAAAAGATCTGTTAAGTGTATCTTTATAGGATACCCAAAGGAAACAATAGGTTACTATTTCTACTTCCTACCTGTGAATAAGGCAAAATTGTTGTTGCAAGGGATGCTTGATTATTTTGAGAGAAGCGTCTCATATGTCAAGAAATCAGTGGCCGAGGGCGGTTACGATTTGGAAGAAGAAAATTCAAGAAGAAGAAGATAAACACCTTCTGAGAATCACTTGCAACATTCTCAGAGGTGGAGGGTTTTGAACCTCACAGGTGGAAGTGATTCCCGTATTCGTAGCGTCGAAAAGGACACATAGGGAGCTCCAAACCGTTATGTCTAAATGTAGAGGTGGGAGGAGCTTAGTCTCTAGGGGATCTAATATACCGTCTTTGCTATTAATATCCGCAATGTTAGATTCAGATCTAATAAAGGAGATTGATGCTAATGAATGCGGAAATACATTTCATGATGGACAATATGGTATGGTCCTGGTTCGATCTTCCTCCCTGGTTGTAAGACGTGGGAGGCAGGTGGCTTTTTAAGAAAAAGACTGACATGGATGGTATTGTTCAGTATAATGTAAAGCTCGTCTTGTGCAAGGGGTTACACTCAACTCTACGGGGTTGATTATGAGAAGAAACGTTCACCTGTTGCTGACATTAGAGCTATTAGAATTCTCATACTCTATAGTAAAAATAAAAAAAACAAACATTACTATGATTATGAGATCTGGCAAATGGAATGGTTAAAAACGCCTTCTTAATTGGTTACCGTTGATGGAGACATCTATATGGTGCAACTGACAGGTTTTTGTTGATCCTCTCATCCAGGAAAGTATGCTAATGCTTAATGATCCATTTTTATGGTCTTAAGCAAGCATCGAGGAAGCTGGGTAATATGAAAGATTTGATGACGGAAACAAAAGGTTTGGTTTGTTCAAATCTTGAAGAGCCATGTGTTATGTCAAATAGGCTTGTGGAGTAATCATTACATTCCTCATCTTATATGTTGATGACATAATCATCATGGGTAATCACATTCCAAGTTTACAAAGTGTAAAGGATTATCTTGGAAAGTGTTTTGCTATGAAAGATTTGGGGGAAGCAGCATTTATTCTTGAATCAAAATCTTATAGAGATAGATCGAAGTGATTTAATTGGATCTTTGTCAAATGCTTACATGGATAGAGGATCTTAAAGGAGATACAAAATGGATAATTCCAAACTGGTGGTCATATCCCCATGAAGAAAGGACTTGACTTGACAAATCACAAGGTGCTCAAATGCTAAAGAGGTTAAAAACACATGAAGAATGTTACCTTATGCTTCAGCTGTAGGATCATCTGTTTGCGGTTAGATGCACTGGACTGATGTTGCGTTCGCGCAAAATATGACAAGCTCCGGATTTTCAACAGGATCCAGGTGGACACCTCACTTGACTGCTTGTCTCTTTTTGGTGAAAAAAACATTCTTTAGTATTTTAAGAGAAAATACTAGAAGATATGTTCTTGGTTTTATGGTTGAAATCACTAGCACAGAGAACTTGGGTTGGACTGCCTATTGCTGAATGCTGGATTCGAGGACTGTAGAGATGACTACTAAGGTCTCAAACATAGATTATGTTTGCCGTTTTGTATGGAGAAGACGCAAGGGTGGATTGGAAGAGCTCAAAGCAAAGTAACCACTGCAATTGTCTCTGCTACAGAATCTGATTACATAGCTGTCCTGCATCCAGAAGCTTAGCCCGAATGCCATGGTAAGTGTTGGTTTAGGAAATTTATTCAGGGCTTGGTATTGTACATCGATCAATTTGAACCTTTAAATATGTATTGCGATTTATTCAGCTGCAGTGTCAGTATGTACATGAACGGCGGGATGTTCAGGAAATGGCGCCGACGACACTATCAAAAGTCGCAATCGTATGTTCAGCGAGTGTATGTGTTGAACTGGGTGAATTAAAGATAGCTTAAAGTTCACGACAGATAACAAATTCTAGCTGAATCCTTTTACAAAATGGCTTTAGTCAAATAGGATAGCTTCTCAACATGCCCATGGGCATGGGCTTCGTTACCTGCTAGTAGTTTATGTAGGATCTGTGTTTTAGTATTTGGATAAGGGATGTAAATCATTTTATTTTATGATCAAAATGATACGTGGTATTTTGTTGTTTTATATTATATAATTGTGTCCTATATTTGCATGTTTAAATCCCTATGAATAATAAATGTATTATTTTAAAGTTACATCGTTGGTCGATATTAACAATATGGAAATATCTCATTGAAATAAGACCAAATTCTGACGTGACTTTGTGATATGAAGATATTAAGGAAGGAGTCCACCAAGCTAATGATATACATAAAGATGATAATATTGGATTTCCTCCGCCCACAAAGAAGTATTCAATCTTTATGGATCGACGTCATCAAGTACTTAGGCAAATTTTTAGGCGGATATTTTATTTTATTTTTTTATAATATTTTCATGTTAAATGGGGCTATGTTCTTCAATTATATATTATATATATATACTATAGGCGGCATAAAACGCTGCCGTTTTTGGCAGCTAGCTACAGCAGCTACAGTAGCTACAGTAACCGGCCCATGGGCCGGCCCATTTAGTTTTTTTTTCTTTTTCTTTTTCTTTATCCAGCCAAATTTAAAAAAAAAATTGCTCGGCACAAAATAAGAAACAAAATTACAAAAGTACTTAATTATTTTGATCAAAAAATATCCGCGGCACGAGACCAAACACATAAGCTGATATAAAAAAAATAAACTATTGCACAAAATAATTAAAAAATTTTTTGCTCGGCACAAAATAACAATTTTTTTTACAAAAGTATTGATTTATTCAGATCAAAAAATACCCACGACATGACGCCGGAAAAAAATATATAGATTTATTCAGATAAAAAAATACACACGACATTACGCCCGCCCAACACATAAGCCCATATACAGTAGATACAGTAGCCGGCCCATTTAGTTTTTTTTTTCTTTTTCTTTTTCTTTATCCAGGCAAATTTTAAAAAAAAATTGCTCGGCACAAAATAAAAAACAAAATTACAAAAGTACTTAATTATTTTGATCAAAAAATATCCGCGGCACGAGACCAAACACATAAGCTGATATAAAAAAAATAAACTATTGCACAAAATAATTAAAATTTTTTTTGCTCGGCACAAAATAACAAATTTTTTTACAAAAGTATTGATTTATTCAGATCAAAAAATACCCACGACATGACGCCGGAAAAAAATATATAGATTTATTCAGATAAAAAAATTCACACGACATTACGCCCGCCCAACACATAAGCCCATATAAAAAAACTATTAAACATGAGACCGGAAAAATAAACCCGCACAAAATAAAAAATAAAAAATACCGCATCAACACGCGGGCAATCATGCTTAAAAAAAACACCCACATCTATAATAAAAGAAACACCGCCCCGCAGCAACGCGCGGGCAACTATGCTTGTTAGATCTATAAAACATACAAACTTAAAATACAATCATTAGATAGATAAAACAAACAAACTTTAAAACAAAATTATAGAAGAAAATTAGATCTATGTAAAGCAAACGAACATTACCTGATATGGTTGCAGAGAAAAAGATTCTCTCAAGTTGTGGTCAAACATGATTGATCATGTTATGTTTTTTGTGAGGGGAAATAAATAAGTGGACATTTGATTTTCATTAAAAGAAAAAGTTGTATACATTTAACTAATTTGTGATTGTTGAATATGATGTATTATGTTTGACTCAACTTGAGAGGATTCTAATCCTGGTTGCAGACTCTTAGTTGGGTGTGGGTCACAATTTTGACGAGTTTAGTTTATGATGCGAGTGTAGGAGATATGTTATTTGTATATGTATGCTTGTGATAAGTTTGAAGATGATAATAAAAGGAGATAAGATATATGGGAAGTTGTGCTAGTTTGTGGTTTTGATTATTATTTCAAACGGTCCTCCAACAACCTTTGTAAAAGACTTGAAAAATAAAGAATGGGAGGGAATAACATCTCGCTTTTTAATTGTGAAATTTTTTAAAAGGATATTTTTATATAGCGGTTATTAGAAAACCGTATTATATAATGGTATGTGATAGTTAACCGTTTTAAATAAGATCTTTTTGGAACGGGTTTACGACAAAGTGTTCTATAAAATAGTTTTTTTGATTTTTTAAAGCAGTGTAGTGTGAAACCGTTTTAAAATGAGCTTTGTAAAATATACTTTTTGTAGTAGTGCGTGAGGGTGGTGTCATAGGCAAAAGTAACGTTACCTCAGCACTTTTTCGTATAACACGAGAATCTATCATAACACTAAGAAACCACTCCCTCGCATAAAAGTGATGCCATTAATAAAAATAGCTTCATGATTTCAAACATAACTCACTAAAATACAAACACAACACAATAAAAAAATAAAAAACGAAACAAAAAAACAAAAAGTTTCTACCATTTTCTGATTTCTTGTCATATATGAAACTTCGCAACACTTTTATAAATTCCCGTGTGGGCAAGGGCGGAAGGATGTGTTCGGTTATGGGGGAGTGCCCTTTACACTATCTCCAAGAACTCAAATAACTAGTGTAAATTTTATTGTTTTTTTTTAGCCTTTTACTAACCGTGCCGTTGTCTTTTACCTCAACGGCTCAACTCATTGTTTGGTCCAACGTACAATCCTTTCAAAACAAGTGTTAAAAATAGCTTTTTCTCAGTTTAAACATAAGAAACAAATTAATTTATATTATAAATACAAACATAATCGTGAATTGTCATTCATATCTATCTTTTCTGAGTTCTAACCACATGGCTGAAAATATTTCTTTAAAATGAACGAATTATTTTTCTCTTAAGATCTCATGTTTCTTGTTAAAGTTTTTTTTCATCAAGGTAAACCATTTTTTTCAATGCTCTTTTGACGCTATAATAATATATGTTGTATTTTACTCATCACAAGCTCTTTTTTACATTATATTTCATATTCTTAAAGATTTCATATTATCGTATTTTTCTGTGCTGAAAGCGAGATTTTTTCGCCCCCTTCAACCTATTTCTGCTCCGTGTGGGTATTACTTTATATTGATCAAAATCACTTCAAACATGACATCCGATTTTAGACAAAATAAGGTATCTTCATGTGAGAAGTTTATGCAAATGTTAAGTAACATCCTCAAATCCTCCCCACTCACCACTAGCTGACGGTAGTTCTCACTCATTGCCCAATGGGCATCCATACCAGTGAAACAACATAAAAACATGACCCCCAAAACATAAAGTAGGCGCAAAACGGATGGTTTTGATGGAAGAAATAGCTCATCTAGTTCATTAAGATTCGTAGAACCGAAAACAATTACATTTGAAGGGCAGATGATGTGAATAGCTACCAAGGCTGTCTCGTGAATTTTAGGGGCCTTGTACCAAAATTACACAATAAACATGTTGAATGCAAAAACAATCCAAAGAATATGAGAATATACTGTATATATTGCAAAAAAATAAGCTAGATAGGGCCTTTTAAAAGTGAGAACTATATAAACAAAAAACAGTTATGTTTCACCATCGGATCCATTGGAAAAACTTGTAAAACGTATTTGATCATTAGTAATAAACAAAAGGGTTGAAACCGTTGACTCTATAAACTACTTGTTTGAAAATGGCTCAAAAAAGATAGTACAAAATTGTAAAAGATATAAGTTAAAGGGTGCAAACTGTATATATACCAAAATTACCATCTTCCCCACCCGACCAAAATATTTTGTGAACCTTTGCTTAGCTTTTACCCTAAAAACACTCCATGACACTACTTTTCACCTTATTTTCTTCCTAAGAGTCAAATAAATTTAGGCTTTCAACACATTCGCTCATCAGTTAGTGCCAAAAATCGAAATAAATCAACCTATAGATCTAAAATCGTGGGGGTCCTTCAAAATTGGAGGCCCTGTGTCGTCGATGACTTTGCACATGCTTAAATCCGGCCATGATAGCTATGAAAGTACACAATGAAGTAAGCGTGAGCGTGCAGTCACAAATCTTATGGTTTCAGATTATAGCAGGAACTTTCATGAGAGGAACAAATACAAAGTTGTTTAGTTGGGGCTGCCTCCACGGTCAGGGACGGAACTAGGACCAAATCTAACCGGGTGCACAATTTTTTTAAACCGTAACTCTAGAGACACGTTTCGATGGACCGGGTGCATTTAAGATGCATTTAAGAAAAATTGATGTTTTTTTCAAAAATTAACACTAAATAAAAAAATTCAAAGGGTTCCCGGGCACCCGCGAGAACCCCTGGTTCCGTCCATGTCCACGGCCTCAGGTGCCACCAGGTTTCAACAAGACTCACTTATCGTGAAGTGATTGTTATTGGTTTTCCTGTGATAATTTATCATATTACGATCTATTTATTACTGTTTGCATTATAAATATAACTGTTGGCTATTTCTCAACAAAGAAATGATTATGACTACATGATAACTTGATGACCGTTTTTTAATCACCAAGCACTTTATGACTGTGATGAGAGATTGGTTCCCAAAATCCTTTTGAAAATACCATCTGCGCTTCATTCAGATAATAAAATATTGTTTACTGAAAACTTGGAAATAGGAATCTAGTGTGAGTTTATCCATTGCAACTCCACATGAAGCTGACCATTCGTAGAATCACTAAGGTCATAGAGTTTTCGATATGATCATTATCGTTCCCAACATCCGTAAGGTTTATACTTACAAAGCCCAGAGATTCCTGATGAAACAAATGATGCATTCATGTTAGAAACCTCAACCAAATATTGTAGTGAAGGTTATGGAAAACTGGAGAAGTTGTACCTCCGGATAAGTACAAGAAGTACTGACAACTTCCATATGTAATAATTCATTCCTAGGTGGCTTTTCTAAGCTGAACACAAATACCGATCCCCATACAGGAAAGTGGCTATTCTTCTAAGACTGCAAAAATTCCAACTCAAAAGGCTGTAAAAATAATCTATCAACAAATAATGTTACCGTTAAACTGATACCAGTTAATAAAACAAACCTTGGTTTTTCTTTCTTGTCCCTGGAAAAGCAAACGAACTAGCTGATGTAAACCCAAGTATTGAAGAACGGGCTGACTTGTTTCTAGAGGCCCAAGATCATGTGAGAAAAAGGGGTTTACTAAAATGGGCATAACTTGGGCTCCGGGAGGAGTTAGAAGGCCCGTAACCAGTCAAATCGAAGAGAAAAACGAGGCGGACGCCATTGTATCCACAATTTATCTGGTTAAGGGATTTTCGAGGCCTGAAAAGCTCTTTTGCTATGATTTACTTGCAATTTTATGTTTTTTTCCATTTTCTATTGGACTTTGTTTTGGGTTACAGTCCAGCCCATTTGTGTTTTAGGGTTTTTTCAACTCGCTGTCTTTATTTAAACCATGTATAGGTCATGGAATAATCACTTATCAGTTTTTATCAAAATAAACCATTGGCCGCTGTTTGCCAAGAAGTTTTACCCTAATAATCGGCATTCAATCGAATCAACGATTGTTGGAAGAATTGTTTCTGGGTATTCGTTATAATCAAAAGATTCAATTTGTTATTTCTTTATTTTTACTACATCAGTTGGTATCAAGAGCCGAAGTTCCTGTTAAGATGCCTCCAAGAAGAAATAGGCCTCTTAATGAAGCTTATGAACAAGATTTTGAGCAGCGTGTTATGGCAAGAATGGAGCAGCGATTTAATCAATTCGTTGATCAGTTGTCTAACCGAATGTATCAGTTGATGAACAGGCGTGGTGATCGTAACATTCGGGGTACTGATGACGAACAGTCAGAAAACCCATTTGGGGAGGATGACAATTCATCTTCTGATGGACAGTCAGGAAGACGACCAAGGCAAAATCAAAGGGAGGATAACAGGCGTTGGGAATCTAGAATGAGAGTCAATATTCCTGATTTTACTGGGGATACTTTGAGTTCTAAGGGGTTCATTGATTGGCTTGTTGTAGTTGAAGAGGTGTTCGAGTTTAAAGAAGTCTCTGAAAACAAGAGGGTTTCGTTGATCGCTACCAAACTTGGTGGTAGGGCATCTGCGTGGTGGCAACAATTGAAACTAACAAGGGATAGGGTTGGAAAGCCAAGGATCACGAGTTAGCAGAAGATGAAGAAGTGCATGAGGGCTAATTTTATTCCTCATAATTACCAACGACAGATGTACCAGCGGTTACAGAATCTGAAACAGGGGTCCAAATCTGTTGAAGATTATACAACCGAATTTTACCAGTTAATTGCAAGGAATGATATTCAAGAGACAGAAAATTAGCTTGTCTCCTGATACATTGGTGGTTTAAGAGTCCAGATCATGGATTCTGTTAACATGTTTGATCCGGTAACACTTTCTGATGCACATCAACGAGCATTAGCTTTTGAGAAACAGAACCGGCAGGTTGGCAGTTCATTTTCTCCTTCCATAACAGGTGCTTCTCGTTCGGGTAACGTGGCATCTCGTTTTGCTCCCAGTCAGGCTAAAGCAGGTGGTGGCAATACTGGACCAGCTACTAGAGCGGGCGGTAGTAGTGGGTTGAAGTGCTTTAACTGTGGCGAACTTGGTTACCGACAGTCAGAATGTAAGAAGGCCGGTAAGAGACACTTATTTGCTGATCTGGAGGGAGATGATGATGCAGCTTATGAAGAGTATGAAGAAGCCCCAGTTTATGATGAAGAACCCGAGTGTGAGGAGGAGTTTGTGTCTGGAGATGTGGGGGTGAATTTGGTGGTAAGACGCTCTTGCTTAACACCCAAAGCTGATGGAGATGATTGGCTCAAGCATAACATCTTTCAGTCGACTTGCACTATTCCGGGAAAGGTTTGCACTTTTATTTGTGATTTTGGTAGTTGTGATAGTTTGATAGCTGCAAAAGCAGTCCAAAAGCTAGGATTAAAGAGTGAGAATCATCCCAAACCTTATAAGTTACAGTGGCTTAAGAAAGGTGGTGAGGTGACAGTTTCTAAGCGTGTCCATGTTCCGTTTTCTGTGGGAAACACTTATAAGGATAATGTTTGGTGTGATGTGGTGCCCGTGGATGCTTGTCACTTGTTGTTGGGTAGACCTTGGGAGTATGATCATGATGTAACTCACAATGGTAGGACTAATACTTATAGTTTCCTATTTGGGGGAGTGAAGATTACTTTGATGCCCAATAATCCCAAGGAAGTAGTTAGTAAACCCATAGGTACTTTACTAACACTTTCGTAGTTTGAAGACGAGCTGGAGATGGGAGACGATGTTTTTATGCTAGTAGGGAAGGAGGTTGCTGAAGATAGTGAAATTCCTGAAGCCATGATTCCTTTACTTGAGGAATTTTTGAATGTTTTCCCTGATGAGTTACCTGATGGATTGCCACCATTGCGTGACATCTAACATCATATTGATTTAGAGCCTAGGTCACAATTTCCTAATATGCCACATTACAGGATGAGCCCGGGGAAGCATGAGGAGTTGCGTAGGAAGGTTGAGGAGTTGATTACTAAGGGTCACGTTCGTGAGAGCATGAGCCCGTGTGCTGTTCCTGCCCTATTGACTCCCAAGAAGGATGGTACATGGCGTATGTGTGTTGATAGTCGAGCCATAAACAAGATTACTGTAAGGTATAGTTTTCCTATTCCTCGCCTTGATGATTTGCTTGACCAGATTAGTGGTGCTACTATTTTTATGAAGCTAGATTAGAAAAGTGGGTATTACCAGATTCGTCTTAGACCTAGTGATGAATGGAAGACCACTTTCAAGACTCGTGAAGGATTGTATGAGTGGTTGGTGATGCCTTTTGGTTTATCAAACGCACCAAGTACATTTATGCGTGTGATGAATCAATTGTTCAGGCCTTTTATTGGCAAGTTTGTGGTTGTCTATTTTGATGACATTCTTATTTATAGTGCTTCTTTTAATGAGCATGTCACCCATGTGAGGCAGGTCTTGACCTTGCTTCGGAAGGATAGTTTTTATGCAGCCACAAAGAAGTGTGTGTTTATGACCCCTAAAGTTTTGTTTTTGGGGTATGTTGTTTTTGGTGATGGCATACAGGTGGATGAGTCTAAAGTAGCAGCTGTTCAAGAGTGGCCAACTCCAACTACCATTAATAAAGTTCGGAGTTTTCATGGTCTTGCTTCTTTTTATAGGCGATTTATTCTTAATTTTAGTTCCATTATGGCCCTTTTGACAGATTGCATGAAGAGAAAGTCATTTGTTTTGGGTTACGGTCCAGCCCATTTGTGTTTTAGGGTTTTTTTCAACTCCCTGTCTTTATTTAAACTCTGTATTAGGTCATGGAATAATCAGTTATCAGTTTTAATAAAAATAAACCATTGGCCGCTGTTTGCCAAGAATTTTTACCCTAATAATCGGTATTCAATCGAATCAACGATTGTTGGAAGAATTGTTTCTGGTATTCGTAGAATCAACAGATTCAATTTGTTATCTCTTTATTTTTCACTACATCAGTTGGTATCAAGAATCGAAGTTCCTGATTAAGATGCCTCCAAGGAGAAACAGGACTCTTAATGAGATACATGAACAAGAATTGGAAGATCGTGTTATGGCAAGAATGGAGGAGCGATTTGATCAATTCGTTGATCAATTGTTTGACCGGATGGATAAGTTGATGAACAGGCGTGGTAATCGTAACAGTCGGGGTACTGATGACGAACAGTTAGAAAACCCATTTGGGGAGGATGACGATTCATCTTCTGATGAACCGTCAGGAAGATGACCAAGGCGAAATCAAATGGGGGATAACAAGCGTTGGGAATCCGGAATGAGAGTCAATATTCCTGATTTTACTGGGAATACTTTGAGTCCTGAGGGGTTCCTTGATTGGCTTGTTGCAGTTGAAGAGGTGTTTGAGTTCAAAGAAGTCCCTGAAAACAAAAGGGTTTCGTTGATCGCTACCAAACTTCGTGGTAGGGCATCTGTGTGGTGGCAACAATTGAAACTGACAAGGGAGAGGGTTGGAAAGCCAAGGATCACGAGTTGGCAGAAGATGAAAAAGTGCATGAGGGCTAATTTTATTCCTCATAATTACCAGCGGCGGATGTACCAGCGGTTACAGAATCTGAAACAGGGGTCCAAATCTGTTGAAGATTATACAACCGAATTTTACCAGTTAATTGCAAGGAATGACATTCAAGAGATAGAAGATCAGCTTGTCTCCCGATACATTGGTGGTTTAAGAGTCTAGATCATGGATTCTGTTAACATGTTGAATCCAATGACACTTTCTGATGCATATCAGCGTGCATTAGCTTTTAAGAAGCAGGTGCTTCTGGTTTGGGTAACGTGGCATCTCGTTTTGCTCCCAGTCAGGCTAAAGCAGGTGGTGGCAATACTAGACCAGTTTCTAGAGCAAGCGGTAGTAGTGGGTTGAAGTGCATTAACTGTAGTGAACCTGGTCATCGACAGTCAGAGTGTAAGAAAGCTGGGAAGAGACACTTATTTGCTGATCCGGAGGGAGATGATGATGCGGCTTATGAAGAGTATGAAGAAGCCCCAGTTTATGATGAAGAACCCGAGTGTGAGGAGGAGTATGTGTCTGGAGATGTGGGGGTGAATTTGGTGGTAAGGCGCTCTTGCTTAACACCCAAAGCTGATGGAGATGATTGGCTCAAGCATAACATCTTTCAGTCGACATGCACTATTTTGGGTAAGGTTTGCACTTTTGTTTGTGATTCTGGTAGTTGTGATAATTTGATAGCTGCAGAAGCAGTCCAAAAGCTAGGATTAAAGACTGAAAATCATCCTAAACCTTATAAGTTACAGTGGCTTAAGAAAGGCGGTGAGGTGACAGTTTCTAAGCGTGTCCATGTTCCGTTTTCTGTGGGAAACACT
>BQNB010113664.1:2261-21496 GCA_026074375.1 Tanacetum coccineum
AACACGTAATCATAATGTAAAAATGTTCACTTGTGTCCAATTGTAAAATCATGCATGTTTCTCACCCCAAAACTTGTAAATCATTATAAATGTAAAACGTAAGGCTACGAACTCACCTCGAGTGAATGAATCAACAAAGTAAATCACAGAAAGAAAATGTGTCACGAAAACATCTGATAGGTCGTATGAGTACCAAGTATTTTGAATAACTAATACCGTATATAATTCTATACAGCTACATCACCATCTAATTGTATTAGTGAAATAATATTTATAAAGTAAAAATGTTTATAAATATCACTTTAGTAAAAATGGCGTAACTTTCTCGTTTCGTACGTTCTTTACGTCCACGCTTTCGTATTAAGAAGATTTATCAAAATATAACATTTTAGTATTATAATTCCACCGGTGAATAATACTTTTTAATGTTCATGCACTTTTATAAATTTATTTTTATAAATTAAATTAGCGTAATCTCGTAAAAGTCATATCTTATTCGTTTTAACTATGATTTTATTGATTCTTTCGAGCACGTCTTCATAATTAAAAGTTCTATCTTACTAAAATATTTTCCAAAAAGTTTATGAGATGAACAATAATTTATTTTTATAAAATCATTTTTATAAAAGTATTTATTATCGTAAATATGAAAAATCCATAACTCCTTCGTTATTGATCAAATAATTATGATTATTAATGTTTTGGAATCTTAAAAATGTATAATTTCTGTGAAAAATAGTCAAATATTTTTATCAGATCTGAAATGAAATAAGTTTTTATAAATATGTTTTTATAAAAGCTTTTATTATCGTAAACATGCAAATGGCGTATCTCCTTCGTTATAGCTCGGATTTTTGAGTTCCTTATAGATTTGGAATCCTCATAACCTGTAGTACTTTATAAAAATATAAAATAAATACTTTATTTTGGTAATTAAAACAGAAACTTTAAGATTTTTACATAAAATGTGTTTAAACTTACTTTTATAAACCTTTTGGCATCAAGGTAATATTACAAGTCATTTACCATATTTTATACCATAAGTCTCATCTATTTAAAGTCCTCTAACAATTGTCCAATGATCTTGTCCAAGATTTCCATTTACTTAATAAGTAAACTTTTAAGCAACTAGTTTATATATACTTTTTGTAAAGTGATCCATACTTGTATAATGTTTATGCTTCCATTATAACATGTTCTTAACATCAATATAACATATGACAAAGTATATCAAACCATGATCAAGAGTAAAAATCCATTTTACATGTTAATATGTTTCCTAGATGGTGATTTACTATATAAACATCATATACATATAAAACAACAAATGTAAAAAGTTTAGAGTTTTTAGATGACCTTATGATGAAGTATGATGAAGAGTAACAAAATCTAAACCCTAGTTTCGAATCAAAACCCAAGCTTTCAAGACTTAGAAAACCCTAATTTCCAAAAAACCCTAATCTTGCACCTTTCTTGATTAACCCTTTAAAACACTAAACCAAACCTTTAATACACCTTAGGATACCTTAGATATGATGTTAGATCACTTTAATACTTGCTAGAAAAATTTGTATGAATTATTTAGGTAGGTTGTTTTGAGCCGTGGGCTAGGGAGAGAGACCAAGAGATATGTGTGAAGTTTTACTTAGGTAAATGAGATGTGTATTGTATCTTGCTAGTTACAAGCCTTTATATACACAAGTAGTAAGTCAATAATACTACTTGGAAAGTCAAGAACAAGTGAAACATGAGGAGGGAAACAAGGAACATTTTCTTGGTCAAGTTCACTAGTCACGCACTAGTATGATAAATGCTAGTGTTTGTACAAGTCTTGGTTAGGTTATTGTGTGTTAATTGTCCCTTAGGGAATTAATATGGTCCAAAAATTAGGGGGGGGGGACTAGATGATTTTTGATATCTTGTGTTGATATTTTTGCAATACTTGTAGTTTAAATGTGTATAGATTAAATGTAGACTTGAATACTTGTAAAGTGTATGTTTTGGTTTAATTCTTATACATAGAATTCGTCTAATATGGTAACATGGGTGAAGTTTTATAAAAACTTTGAGTATTGGGTATAAAAATGGATATTTGTTGAAGCGTAGAAAAGTTTTGGTGGTTCCGTGAATGCCTAAATGTATTTTATCGCGAAACGTAAACACTTTACGTAACCAATAAAAATAAAATGTTCAAAGTTAATAATTATCCTCTAAATAATTATCTAACACTTGCTTGACGTAAACCTTTAATTGTTTGATGTCCGTCTACGTTGAATGATAATTTTTAGCTTACGCGATTTAACTTAACGATTAAAATTAAAAGCAAACGCGTACGAGACTAAAAACAAATAGTGGAAATAATGACGTCGTAAAATGACCTGAAAACACGGGGTGTTATAGTCTCCCTCCGTTAAATGAACCTTGTCCTCAAGGCTTAAGACGCGGTACTTGATGACGGTGCAATTTTTGTGAAGAGATGCGGATACTTCTTTTGAAATTGGTCTTTACGTTCCCATTTGAACTCATGACCTCTCCTAGAGTTCCATCGAATCTTGACAATTGGGATACGACTTTGTTTCAACTGTTTGACTTCTTGATCCATGATTTCTACGGGTTCCTCCATAAAATGGAGCTTATCATCAAAATGGAGTCCATCCAACGAAACGGCTAATGGTTCGTCGGCATAGCACTTCTTCAAGTTGGATACATGAAATGTATTGTGAACCCTGCTTGGCTCTTGAGGAATCTTAAGCTTGTAAGCAACGGTTCTAACCTTAGCCAACACCTTGAAAGGTCCAACATATCTGGGGTTTAGCTTCCCCCGTTTGCCAAATCGTACGACCCCTTTCCAAAGTGAAACCTTAAGCATAACCCTATCTCTAATTTTAAATTCCATCGGTTTATGGTTTAAATCGGCGTAACTCTTTTGTCGATCATGAGCGGCTTGAATCATTTGTTTGATTTGAATGATCTTCTCGGTTGTCTCTTGAACTAATTCTGAACCGATGAGTCGAACTTCTCCAACCTCGGCCCAACAAACAGGTGAACGACACTTTCGACCGTAAAGTGCTTCAAATGGTGCAGCCTTGATGCTAGCGTGATAACTATTGTTATATGAAAACTCGACTAATGGCAAATGGTTAACCCAACCCTTTCCAAAGTCAATCACACAAGCACACAACATATCCTAGAGAGTTTGAATAGTCCTCTCGCTTTGTCCGTCAGTTTGCGGATGGTATGCAGTACTCATATCCAAACTAGTACCTAAAGCCATCTGAAGTGGCCTACAGAAATTTGATGCGAATCTAGGGTCACGATCATAGATAATTGAGACAGGTATCCCATGCCTTGTGACTACCTCCTTTAGGTACGTTCTTGCCAGTATCTCCATGGGGTCAGTTTCTCTCATTGGTACAAAGATTGCAGACTTAGTGAGTCGGTCAACAATCACCCAAATGGTGTCATAACCTTGTGATGACTTAGGAAGCTTCGTGATAAAATCCATAGTGATATTATCCCATTTCTATGAGGTATCTCGGGTTGTACCAACAAACCTGATGGCCTTTGGTGTTCAGCCTTGACCTTAGCACATGTCAAACATTTGCGAACATAGGTGGCGAAGTCGGCCTTTATATTAGGCCACCAATATAGCTTCTTCATGTCCTGATACATCTTGTCGGAACCATGATGGATAGAGTATTTTGACTTGTGGGACTCGTGCATGATCACAGTCCTTAAGTCGCCATAACAGGGTAACCAACTTCTGCCATTTAAGCATAGAGTTCCGTCAGCGCGGGGTTCCAAATTTTCCTTCGGTATATCCTTCCTGATCATACCTCCTACGTCTTCCTTTTTGAAGTTCTCTGGTTTCTGTGCCTCTATTCGAGCTTCCAAAATTTGTTTAGGGAGATTTAAAACAATAGTCATGACTTAGGCTCGAACCCGTAATGGCTTAATCCGTTCTTTACGGCTTAAGGCATTGGCCACTACGTTTTCTTTCCCCGAGTGGTAACGTATTTCACACTCGTAATCGATGAGCAACTCTAACCAACGACGCTGCCTCATGTTCAGCTCCTTTTGATCAAGAATGTGTTGTAAACTCTTGTGATCTGTAAACACTGTACAATTGGTTCTGTTCAAATAGTATCTCTAAATTTTTAGAGCAAACACTACTGATCTAAGTTCCAAATCATGAGTCGTATAATTTTTCTTATGAATTTGCAATTGGCGTGATGCATAAGCAATTACTTTCTCCCTTTGCATTAATACATCACCCATTCCCTTATGCGAAGCATCACAATAAACTATAAAGTCCTCGCTTCATTCAGGTAGAGCCAAAATTGGTGCACTGCATAACTTCTGCTTTATTAACTAGAAGGCGGCTTCCTCCTTGTCACCCCAATCAAACTTAACTCCTTTCTAGGTAAGCTTGATCATTGACTTGGCGATCTTAGAAAATCCTTCAATGAATCTTCGGTAATACACAACGAGACCTAAAAATTGACAAATCTCTGTTGGTGTCTTAGGAGATGCCCAATCTTTTATGGATTCGATCTTGGCGGGATCCACGTAAATGCCTTGACTATCAATCACGTGGCCAAGAAATTGTACCTTGGGAATCCAAAATTCACATTTAGAGAATTTAGCATACAACTGCTCTTTCTTAAGCAATTCTAGAATTACCTAAAGATGTTCTTCGTGTTCCTTCTTGTTCCTTGAATAGATAAGGATATCCTTAATAAAGACAATCACAAACTTATCCAAATATGGCTTGCACACCAGATTCATGAGATCCATGAATACTGCCAGTGCGTTCGTCAAACCAAATGGCGTAATGGTTGTAGTAAATCAAATTTAATATACTTATAGTATTAATCCCGTGAAAATTTCTAACCAAAATACTTCTCAATCAAGAGAAATATAAGGTAAAAATCTCACTAAAGAAAACACAACTTGTATATTTTTATCCGGGAAGTATGGTACTACTCGGGTCGTGTCCCAACGAACTCGTGAATTGAGAATTTGGAATATTCGGATTCGAGTTTAGAATTATAAAGGAATTTTTGAACTTTTGATTACACTACAAAATATAATAGCACGAATTAAAAACAATTAACTAGAGCGAAATTTAAAAGCACGAAAAATGAAAACGCGAGCTAAAACTGAAATTTAAAATCTAAAGCACAACTTTTAACAAATTTTATACCTAAAAATCACAAATTTTAAAAGAAAATTTTAGGAAAAAGAATTAGAATTTTTTATCTATTTTTGAATTTTTTATGATTTTTCAAAGTTTAATGAATTAATCAAAAATAAACTTTTTCTAAAAATTAAAACTAAAATTTTGTTTTTATTTTTCAAAAATACTAGATTTAAAAAGAAAATTATTGCAAAAAGAATCAAAATTTTTAAACTCTTTTTCTATTTTTTATGATTTTTATAAGAAAAAGTAAATCAATTAAATCTATTTTAATTCCTAGAAAATACAAATCTAATGAGAAAAATATGGAAAAATGGTTTTTAAACACTGAAAAGGTGCAGAAATGTGTTGGAAACAAAAGCCCCAATTTGTATGACCTAATTGAACCCTAATTTGTCCAATTAAAACTAAACCCTAATTTTTATTTAAACTAAATTCAAAAATTATAAAACTATTTATTATACTAGAAAGTACAGGGTAGGAATTGAAATAAAAGGAAAAGAAGGGTAGGCGGGCGAACTTGTGTAAATTTACACTATAGTGAAAATGGTCAACCCTATACTATTGGAAAAATACAAAACAGACCCTACGCTTCTAGCTTATTTTGGCTTATTGAAAAGTGAGAATTAGCAAAAACTCAAAACTACAAAGTTATAATAGAGCTTATCCTAAACAACATTAATGAAGGCACTTTCAACTTTTGACAAAAGAATAAGCTAGAAAATAAGCTTTTTAAATGCTGTTACAGAAAGTGCTTATTTAACAAGCTTTTTGGATTTTGGCTTATATTGAGCTTATTACTTGATGAAATCTAAAAGCAAAAGAAACTCTTTGATGCTTGAGATGTGTATTAAAGGAATGTAAACTAAAATTACTCTAGTTTTAACAATTTTAACTAGAAAATTAAGATGAAAAAATGCAAAGTTCTAGTGAAACTGTTTTTGAGTTTTTTCACATAAGCTAAAAAGCTTGTTTCTGAACTTAATATGCTGAAATTTTGAGAATAAGCTACCCTAACTTTCTAAAATCAACCTAGATAAAAGGATTCCCAAAGTTTCTCATGGAAATGAAAAATTCAAAATGTGAAATGGTCAAAACTTAAACTGATATGAAATGTTTTGCTGATGTAATTGGCAAGTCAACTAATGCAGGATAAACTTCAATTTTAAAACTAATGATCAAGTGACTAAATGCATTTATCTCTGAATTAACTAAGTGAGGTTTCTAAATGCTTATAAATTCCTAAAATCTAAACTACTAAACTGAAATATTTGCCCTGGTGCAAAATAAAAGTTTTTACACTCTAGATTTTGGAATTCTAAAAACTAACTTCTAAAATTTGTTTAAAACTTTGTTATACAACCTAACTCAGCTAATTGAAAGGATTTTACAGAATGTAGTTGACTTTAAGAGTCAATTACAACTTATACCAAACACACCTTTATCCTTTGCTGTCAATACTAATTAAGCTTTAAATCCTATTTATCAACTAAAACAGCTTATTCTTTTTATCTACTTCTACTATATCTAAACTATTTAAACTATTTTAACACTAAAATGCTTAGCTTATGTAAAGAAATAAGCTAGTTACTCTATGAAGCTATTATACTAATTATGACAGAAATGAAGATTTAGGAAACTAGATGAATTCTAACTACAAAAATTTAAATCAAAAGCATATTAAATCTAACTCAACAAGTCTAAAAGCTGAAAATCCCGACTATATAAATATCCAAACCACTTCCTTTATGATTGGAATATTCTGTCAAAGCATAGTCAAGCTCTGTCTTCTCCTTCTGCACCTGGCTTCTTCCACCCCCCCATAAAACACGCCCCCCTCGACCTGTGCCCCCAGACCCTCACCCCCAAAAACTCACCCCAACACCCAGTGCAACACCATACCACAGCACCGAAGCCCACCCTCCAACCCACCACCACCCCCAGCCCCCCCTCACTCAAACAACTCTTCCAACTAAACGCGCGCCGCTCCCCGCCCAATGCGCGAATGCCTCACAAAATATCCCGGACTCGCCCCACACCTCACGAGAAACCCCCCCCTCCCCACCCCCACAAGACCCACAACTCCCCCCCCCACTCTCAAAAACAAACCGAACCCTAACACCCCCCAAGCCACACGCACTAACCACACCTACGCGTACAAGTCCCCCACAACACTACTTCAAAAAATGTGTCATACCCCGACCCCAACCAAAACATCGTATCTCCCCCTTCCCCCCGTCCATCCCCCCTTGGCTACCTCATAAAGCCATGTCCCACCCCTCGCAAAGCCCCCCACACCCCCACACACCCCCCACAACCCCCCCCCCCAAAACTCCCCCCCCCCCCCCCCGGGCCACACCCCCCTCGCCCAACCCCCGCCCCCCCCACACCCCGACTGATCACCACGAATCCCCCCCCACCTCCTCGCCGACCCCCCATCTCTCTTCATTCAAACACTCTCTCCCACTCATCAAGACACATTGAAAAAACCCCCACATGCAAACCTTTCCAGTGTCACCCCCATCCCAACCTTGCAAAGAAAACTGTGAGGGATAAAGTCCAACAATGAAAGTTAAAAAATAATCGGCGATATAATAATCAAGGAGATCTAATAGACTATACATATGTTAATTGAATACAAAGCCCCCAATAACCCACCCCCAAACATCCTAAACTCTTATTACTTCTTCTTTGTACATTCCCCTACCCCCCATTCTCTATATCTATCCACTAAATCTCCGGCACCTACGCCGCTCTCAAAACCAACCGGCACAAACCAAATCAACCCTCACAAACCCCCCCCCGGCGACCGCCCAAGGCCCCGGAGCGACGCGACCAAGGTTGAACCACTTATTACTACAGGCCTTTCCTCCACCCAAGTGCCAAACAGCTCATGAAAACCCGTACCGAGGTCTTAACCCCGTAGACATTGCGAGAAACCTCAATCACCTCACAACAATCAATGCAGGCGCATTGAGAATCAAGTAGCATATAACCCAATAGAACAACTAAAACGCAACAACAAGAAAACAAAAAAAAAAAAAAAAAAAAAATAGTAATTATAAAGGATCAAAACATAAAGGAAAAAAGTAAGGAAACAAAAAAAAAATTTATTCCCTGATGCAATAACAAAAGAAGTTCATATCACAAACAACCATTAAGAGAAGTGGCTGAACAGCCGGGCCAAAGATACAACAGCATATGTGTTGGCATGTCTGGTGCTACCATCCCACCCCATCCACCACGCCCCCCCCTCAAGAGCAGTGTGAGAACCGTCGTTACCAATAGAGCTTCGCGCAACGAAATTGTTTCGCCACTACCCATCATACCAAAATATCTAGTTTTCTTCGCCGCCGTCATCATTATACCCACCCCTGCCCCCCCCCGTTTCCCCGCCACTTGCAAGAAAACTTAAACAAACTCACCATCCAGCTCCCACCCAAATTATGTCAAATTACGGTCATAACTCCTTACCACTTTCCCTCACTTGGCGTAACTTGTGGACCTCATCTCAAACGACGTAAGGGGAGATGACATAAATTATCTATGTCTAGACGAGAATTCAAACACCCCGCCTCCCCCCCAACCACAATCCCACTCCTCCCCCCCTCCTCAATACCCCGCCATAACAACCACCCAAGCATCCTACCCCTCTTCCCTCCTCCCCCCCCCTACCCCTCTCAACCCTCACTAAACCCCCAACCCCTCCCCCCAGTTCAACCCCAATCATTCCCACCCCCAATGCCCCCAACCCCCCCACCCCCCCCCCACCGCCCCCTCCAAACGCGCTCCCACCGCAACACAAAGCACTCTTAACTCTTCCGCTCCTTAAGTCCCCGCGTACAACAACCCTCAACCCTTTTGTCACCACGCCTAAGCACACATAGCTACAAATAATCTCCTGTAGGCAGAGTGCTACATCGTATATCCCGAGCAGCAGCCGGTAAATCCCAGATGTCCTCCCAGCATTTGCACGCGGGAAAGACTCGGTTAGTACGATGAACACTACGGGGCGGGGTTATGAACCCCACCCGGTAGTGAAACAGGAGAAAATTCTGTCCCCCCAGTAACCGAATTAACGGGTCGCCGAAACGCCCTGCGATAGATAAAGAAAGATTTTAATTGTTAGAGAGACCAACCCAAGGGTCCTAGACTTTACACCCTAATCCTATTTACGTTAGTTTAACAACGGACAGATCCAAATTTGCCCACTTCAAGTCCTTGAGTTAAACCATACATCATATATACAACATAAAAAAATCACTTTCCACATTATGCAACTTTATTTCCCTAGCAACCATCAAACTTCTAAATAGTGGACATTTGAAACATCTTTTGGAAACACTTGTCACTTTAAGTGCCAATGCAAACATTATTAAGACTCTTATGTACAGGGTCCGTTGAGCTTGCTGTATCGGCTGATCCGTTTGATCTTTGGCTGTTCTATCCTTCACTTTTTTCTTTGTCTCTTTTCGTTCCTTTCGGTTTTTATAGTGTGACTGATTTTGCTTCTTTTTGTCCTTTTAATCCTTTCCGATTCACAATTAGACACCAAAACACACATATTATTTCTAGTTCTTTCTGGCATTTCTTTCTCTATATCTTAATTATATTGCAAAATCCCCCCGGGTTTATAATATGTACAAATTTAGCACTTATCATGTTCCTACTGCAAATCTAAGGCCGTTTATGAAGTGTGCCAAAAGATAAAACGTAAGTCGATTAGATTGAGGGATACTGGATTCCCCAAAATGAACCTGAGGATGTGAAAGCTCAAGTTGATAACTAGCGAGCATGAGAAGACCTTATCACAATTCGGGAAAACCAATACATATAACAAAAGCACACAAAACATGGACAAAAACACAACGGTATGGAAAAATAGTAAAGCCTCCTCACACAAAAACACTTATTTATTACTACTACTGATAAGCATGGGGTGCCTCCCACGAAGCGCTTGTTTTAGGTCCCGATGCTTGACCCATTTCCCTGAATTCAATTGTCCTTAGGGAAGGTTTGGAGATTCGGGAAAACTTCGGTTTGTATTCCCGCTCCAAAGTAGTTTTTTATACGATGACATACACTTTAAAGTTAGGCCCGGGATTTGAGAGATAACTGCCGACGGTGCCAATATAAAATACTTGAACAATGGTGAATGGTCCGGACCAACGGGATTTCAATTTTCCCGAGAAAATCTTTAGTCGTAAAGTTTAAAGGATGAACGACGATCGACTCACGTTTGAAAAACCCGGTTTTAATCTTAGCATCATGGATCCTCTTTGGTTTTCTCTTATATAATTAAAAGAGTTTCGTTAGCTTGATCACGGAATTTATATTAGTTCATAGTCATTTTGACTTTCCTGTGATCATCCACAGTTTGAACATCAAAATTTATATGCTTGATGGCCCTAGTTAGGCTTTGTGCTCTAACGTCTAATCGGAGTAGATTTACACTCCTTTACCCAACCCAACATATACGAAGTGCACCCGATGGGTGTTTTATAAGCTGTGCGGAAGGCCCAGAGAGCATCGCCTAGTTTGTCCGACCAGGAGGCACAATTTTCTCGCCACGTTTCTCTCAAGAATACGCTTTAACCACTTTTGACACACCTCAATCTAGTGCCCACTTTTTGCTTATATTGGGTGATATGCGGTGGAGAGACGATAAGTGACTCCATACTTAAGCATGACCTTTGTAAACTGGTCATTGCAAAAGTGTGTTCCACGATCACTTATGATAGCTCGGGGGGCACCAAATCGAGAAAATAGAGTTTTTAAAAAGTTGCAAACAACTCGGGCATCATTGGTGGGGAGCGCTTTTGCTTCAACCCATTTTGAAAAATAGTCAACAGCCACGAGTATGTACTTGTTCCCAATCTTTGAAGACGGTAACTCCCATAAAACAATCCCCAGATGTCAAAGATTTCGCAAACTGTGAGATGGAGTTTTGTGTCACCTCATCTACGTTGCGTAAATTTTTTCTTGACGTACCAAATTCACAACAGGTGACCAAAGCCATGGGCATGCCTTTGTAGATGTTGGGCCAATAGAAATCCTGAATCAAAGACTTCTAGGCTGTGTAATTGCACCAAAGTGTCCCCCATTAGGTCCAACTGTGGCAAGCTTTGAGAATGTCTAAAGCTTTCTTGCAGAAACAACAAACGTCTATCACCTGACAACCCATACAGATCTTAAACAGGAAGGGATCATACAGTCCCAGAAATAATGTTTGACATCCTTGAAGAATTTATTTTTATTGATGGGATGTTCATTCCCCCCTGAAAACGAATTTCCCCGCATGTAGTTTGGCAAATCTGCAAACCAAGGGGTAACATTGATCTTGAATAGGAATAGAACCAAAGAGGTATCGAGAAAAAGCTTTCATTGATTTCTTTGTTCTCGATTTGTCTTGAAGAGGGTTGTTCAATTCTGGACAGATGATCGGGCGGCGAGTATTCTTAGCTCCCTTTTTTATGAGTCCTCGAATTTCAATAATCACATTCCTTGAGAGCAATAGAATCCCACACGCAATGAGTCTTGCCCTTAGCATCCTTCTTTGGCAAAGATATACTTGATTGGCAAAAGGTCAAGTATACCAATGCTTTTGGACATAACAAGATATGACTGGATTCTCAAAGGCATATCACTACGGCAGAGTAAATCCTTTTGGTAGTAGTGTAAGTGAGTTTTTTGAGCCTCGTGTGACATGGAGAGAGACTTGCTAGCATAGTGTATAGTTGGAAATGCTTGTTTTTTCTTTTCCCGAGGACTCCCCCAATTGCGAAGCTCCGCTAGCATTGCACAATCAATTCAAAGGTCAATCCCAATCCGGGAGCCATATAAGATCGGGCCTCAGTCAATTTCTTTTGAGTTGTATGTAAAGGAAACTGAATACACGTTTCAGAGAAGAAAAATGGAGTCTCTTTTTCAAGCCAATGTGAGTCATAGGAACGTGCAAATATTTTAAGAAGTCCGAATGTAATCTGTCGTAAAAACCTGCGTGCCCAAGGAAACTAAATACGGACGACCTTTGACATGTCGGATGGAGGGAGTTTAGCTATACTTCGCCTTAGCTCTATTCAAAACCCTCACTACCCGACATAGAATTTTGTGTCCGAGAACAATGCCTTCCTTCACCATAAAATTGGCTCTTCTCCTAGTTCAAAAGACAAATTGGTTGTCTTCACCAAACCGCTTCAAACATTTGTTCCAAATGGGAATAGGCATGTAGAGAAAGAATCTTCCGAAGACCGATAAGTCATCCATGAATACTTCCATTGTTTTTTTTTTGATCGATGTCATGGAAGCAGTGCCACATACAACGTTGAAACGTCCTGAGCGTTGCTAACCCAAAAGGCAATGCGGCGATAGGCAAACTTTCCGTATGGGCATGTTGAATGTAGTCTTCTCTTGATCCTTCGGTCATGGGAAACTGAAAATAACCCGAGAAACCATCGAGTAAACAGGTAGTATTGGTTTTCCTTGCTAGTCTTTCACGAGCATTAGGTCCATTGAATGCCAATGGAAAGTGGTCCTTTCGTGTGTCTTCATTAAAGCTTTCTGTAATCAATACATACTCGCCATCCCATGACCAATCGAGTAGGAAATTAGTTCATTCTCATCATTTGTGATAGACGTGATTTATGCCGTCCATTCTTAGGTACACATGTGTAACCGGGGCTTACCCAATGTGTCTGTCAGAGATGGTAAATCAATTCCAGCGTCAAGGAGTTTTTCACAACCGATCAACCTCCTTCTTGATAACGTCATGGAATTTTTGGGTTTACCCTTGCTTTGACTTTGCACAGATGGTTCTAGTCCTCTTCCATTCGAATTTGTGATTACAAAAACTGGGGTTAACATCCTTTATAACGGAAGAGTTTTCCAAGCGATGGGCTCGCTAAGTGTAAGGACTTGAGAACCATTGATAACAGCTGCCTTTGTCGCACTTCATTTAAGTTCTTTATCATAATGACATGGCAACATGTCGTCACCTCTAAAAATGGCGTATTCAGATGGGTGGCAGTTCCTAGAGTTCAACCTCGGGGAGGTTCATCAATGGAAGATTCAAGAAAAAATTAGCTTCACGATTTTGAGGGTTCCTTTCCCTAAACTCTAGGCAAATATTGTCTTGATTTGGTAGGGGGTGTGGTGGTTCACTGTTCAAGAATTACTTCTAGAAGCAGGAATGTCCCCTCAGGATCCTGATAAGGTGTGGATCAACTTCAGATGAAGTTGGATCATCTTCTAGAGCAAAAACGAATCTCTTCTTCAAATAAAAGAAAAATCACTGTCCCCCGAAAGGAGTGCGAGATATTGGAGAAGCAGTAAAACAATAGGCCTCAAAATATGGAGTCGGTGATGCACTCCCCGTGCGATCACACGCTGAAATTTCCAGGACCCTCTTGAGTATAATCATCACAAGCCATATCGATATGACGTCGATTTTGTTTACCATCATAGGTTTTTAACGATCTTTGTATCATGAAGTTTGTGTCCAAATTGAATGTGATTGGCCTCCTTGCACCGAAGTGTAAACTCACTTCATAAACACGCAATCAAATCATGCTAGGTTTTCAAGAAACATCGCCCGAGAATTGAAAGGGAACTCGGTTTTTGGTTCAAATCAACACCACGAACGTCCAGCTGGAAATTGGGACATTTTCCCACATTTACAAGACATCAATCAGCGATACCGATCGGGTATATAATCGAACGTCCAGCTAGTTCTAGTGTCTTACAGGTCGGGGTCCATTCAGGAAGGAATAGATTGTTCCCATACAGAATAAAGGCATGAGATTAATGCAAGCACCAAGATCGGCCCAAGCGTTTCATGTAGTAATCCCTGTAAATTCACATGGAATTAGAAATCGAGGCCAAGGTTCTCCAAGTTTTCTTTGCTAACTAGTTGAGGATGACCGCTGACAGTTCTCATTCAAAGGAGTTCATGCCAATTCGCTTAATTTTTCTCTTTGTTTCCAATTAAGGTTTTTAAAGGTCGGAAGTCAAATTATAGGGGCATGACATCAAGGCAATCGTAAAGCAAATCTCGAAACTCAAATCTCTAAAGATTTCATAGAATTTCTCTGATTTGGTGTCCGTTAGCTTTTTTCCTTGCGCCCATTTCAATCATTTCTATCTTGATTGAAATGGAATTGTTGCTCTATAGCGAGGAGAATTACACAAGTTAATACAACAGGAGTAACACATGAGCAACAAATGGCTAGCGAGATTTGATACTGAGTACGAGAATTTTAACAACAACAGGAGGTCTGGACGTCCTTTGGTGCCTCCGTTATTACAGCGGAGGGCAAAAGACATGTCCTTTGACACATCGGCGTCATGATTAACTGCTTTTTGGTCCTTGGATGGTAACGACAACTCGGGTAGTGATACCTTTTCAAACAAAATCTTCCTTCGGTTTGGGTAAATAGTGTTTACCGTAGGAAGAGTTCCAGAACACGGAAGTAGAAGCTATAGTTAGCAGAGACAGAATTTTAGTGAAAAGCATGTCAGACAAATTGTGCCAATTGTGGGAATTGCAGGTTTAGACCTTGTTTTGCATGTTCCTCAACACTGCATCATTATGCTGTGACATATCTTTCAAAATCTATTTTGACACAGCCGGTGTGTCTGAGGAGCAGGTCCTTGATGACTAGCTGGCTGATTGACGAGAGGTCTATAAATCTGACCTTGTGTTGAAATTGTTTCCACTCGTTTTTTGATTGAAGTTATTTGACCTCGATTTGAAATTGTTTTTGACTATTTTGCAATGAGGATTCTGAATGGGAGGAAAACCAGGAAGTCGAATTTGATTTGATACATCGGTAGGTCGATAAACCAGAAATAGCTTGGTTGAACATTGGTCCGCAGCGGCCTGGGACACATACACATGGATATGTCCATTTGTAAATGTTGCTATCAGTGGCTGGACAGTTTTGATAAAAAGGACCTCCCCCCAGACCAAGTTACCCCACTTTTGTTTCACCGCATTTAAACTGGCGGAAGCGGGGTTTGGTTTTTCTGTCGAGAATTAATATCTCGAACCAATGCTTTGAGTTCAGCAAGCATCAGATGAGACTGCTGGGTTGAAGAGCATGTACTCATTTAAGCAACAACCGGCTTTGTCTCTTGAGTTGACGGAAGTACCTTGCGGACTTGCTCTCGATGATTTAAACATTCTCAAGGCATTTTTGTCCCTTAAGAAGTTACCGAACCGGGTGGCAGCAGAGTTCAATGAATCTTTGAAACAATTGAGTTTAGGGCATTATAGAATGTAAACGAGTTGATGCAAATCTATAATCCATAATGAGGGCACATCCCCTTTAAAAAAAAAGATCATTGAAACGATCCCAAGCCTCATAAAACGCCTCAATCCAAATTTTTGCTGAAATCTCTGTTGATTTCATTTTGAGATTTGTCGTATTAGAGTTAGGGATGAATTTGTTAATAAAATTTCGAAACAAGAAATCATCCCATGTTTCAATCTGACCGTACGTGGTTCATTATTCCAGCCATATCCGGGCTGCCTCCTCGAGAGAAATCAGGAAAAGCATAAGTTTTAAGACCGACTTATTGTGTACGTTATCGTGAATCTTCATCGTAGAATGACTTGTTGAAATAACGTGATGGTGAGCATTTGTGTCATCTTTATCATTCCAAAAAAATTTGTTTTGGACAAGTATTCATAGAAACTACTATGCTTGAACTCAAAGTTATCGTGGAGATTTCCCGTAATAACTAACGCATCCTCGTACCACCTCTGATGGTGCTTCGAGCAGGTTGCGCCATAGTACGATTATCAGCCATCGTAACTATGGGAGGATTATCAGTGTTTCCTCAGATTGGATATTCAACAGAAGTATGTCCGGACATTTGGTTGTCGACATTCTATCTGGCTTGTAGAACATTGCGCATCACAATAGAAATAGAAAAAGAAAATTTACCACTAATATTTTTTCGGTTGTTTCAATGATAATTCACAATGATTTAACGGTACAATGAGATAAGACAACTTCAACAATAATCTACGTTACATTCACGGTAGCCTCTTAAAAAATAAACACACAGGTGAAGACGAGGAAATAGAATAGCGTGAATCTTATTTCTCCTTTCCTCGGGTCGTATTCCGTCGGAACAATAAACGGGCCTCCTTATACCCACTTTAAAGTTGTTAAACTTATCAAGAGTGAGCCGTACCGTCGGTAAGAGACACAAATGGCGAAGTTTTTAAATCTTTTGTTGAGTTGGGAACCAACAAGTTCCACCGGAAGTTTATTATTGAAAAATACCGGTCAATTGAGAATATTATATATTGGTAATTTTTACCAATTTGGTAGTATTTTATTACTTTTTTATGGACAATAGTTTTTATATTCTTTTGGTTTTTCATATGGTATTTTATATGATAATTATACTAAATAAAAGAAAATGAAAAATATTTTTGTACTTTTTTTTTGTTTTTATAAAAATAGAAGAAAATATTCACAAATTGTCAAATGTAACGAGTCGTTTTCACAGCCTCCCCGGCAGCGGCGCCAAAAATTGATTGTTAACTTTTATACTAAATATATAATATATGATAAAATATAAAATATATATAAGTCTAAAAATCAACAAGATCAATAAAACCGAGAAGTAGTATAGAGTGTTCCCGGGTCGTTTATCCCCAACGAGGCTGTGCTGGAAAATCGATACAGTCGGAAGATTTGAGTTTGAAGGAGAGAAATAATTTGGGAGTGTGGAAAGTTAAATTAAACAATAACAAACAAAAACGTTTAAGTAAAACCTAAAAATTATGAAATTAAGCTAGAAAACGAGATCACGAATCCCGAACAAAGGGGCTAAAACCTAAAAACTTCAAAATTAACCCTACGAAGAAATTTTTACTTCTAAACTACTATAGGAGACAAATAACGAAGAATAAAAAAGACTAGACTGAAAACGGAGGTCGTTTGACCCAAAAAACGAGTCAAGACAAAAAACCGCACCCGGACCCGTTCTTTAAAAAGCAAAAAGTTATAAAAATGACCCTACGAAAATTTTTATATTTTTCCTACAAACTATATGACTAAAGAAAATTTTCTAAAAAAGAAAAATATTTTTTTGATAATTTTTGTATTTTTTATGAATTTTTTAAACTTTTAACGAAATTAAATTGTAAAAAATACTAAACGACTTTGAAAAATTCTGAAAATTTTACTAAAAATACTTTATACTATGACTAACCTACGAAAAATAAGAAACAAAAAATTTGCTTATTAATAAGCCCGAAATAAGCTGTTAACAGCTTATAGGCTTTAAAGCCAAAAATGTATATAAATACCAAAGCCCTTGGGACTATAACGAAAAAGTCCCAAGGGCGCAGCGGTATGTGTGTTGTGTAAAGAGAGGTGTACGAGGGTTGAGACCCGGGTTCGAGTCTTGCTCACCCGGGTAACCCCTTGTCTCCTTTCTTTTTTTTTTGGAAAAAACTTTGTGAACCAAAATTGTTAAGCTTATGGAGCTTAACAACTTTCACAATTACAACTTTTTCTAAAAGCTAATAAATAAGCTAAAAAACAGCTTTTAAAAACGGACAGAAGCTAAAATGAGCTTAAGGCTAAAAATTGGCTAAGTCTTTTTGGACTTTGAGACTAACAAGCTAACACTTGGACAAATAAGCTAAAGGAGCTGGCTAGCTTATCCTAAATAAGCACTAAAAGGCTAAAACCTACAACTAAATAAGCTTAAAGGGCTTAAAATGGACAGAAGCTTAACTAAGCTTAAAAGGCAAAAGCTACTAACTATTAATACTAAATAAGCTGAAGTAAAATGGAAAATAAGCTCAACAACTTAACACATTATCCTAAAAAGCAACTAGGAGCACAAATTAGCTTATGAAATAAGCTTAATAAGCCTAAAATGGAAATAAGCAGTTCCCTATACTAAAGCTAAGCAATGACAGGCAAAGGGCAACTTTGAGCTTAAAAATAAGCTAGTAAAAGGGTTTTCTAAGGACTGAATTTGAGAGGGCTTATCAAAGAGCTTATGGGCTCTTAAGATAAGCCAAAAGCTTGGGCTAGAGTACACTAAAAAGCTAAGAAAAAGGGCTTAAAAATCACCCCTTTGCACCAGGGGAGAATAAGCTTAAATCAAGGGGCTAATTTGACAGCTTATTTTAAGCTGTCAAATAAGCTCAAAATTGAAAGATAAGTTAAAACAGCTAAAGTACACTAGGAAATGGATTTGTGCACAAATTTTAAGAAACCAAAAACCATTTAAACCTGCTGATTTTTAAGAGTGAAAAAGGGCTTTTTAGTTTTTTTAAAAACTGCCACTTAAAAACTTGGTGGTTTTGACTCAACAAGTCAAATGACACAAAGAGGTTTTGACAGCTTGTTTTAGACACACAAAAGAACTCTTTTTAAAACCTCAACTCACAATTACAAGAGCTTATTAAATAAGCTCTTGTAACTTTTTTCTAAAACACCACAGTTTTGAGAGCACTTATAAAAACTTGAAAAACAGGTTTTGGCTTAAAAAGTTTTAGCAACACAAACTTAAATATCCTCAAATCCTTAAGCTGAAACTCACTTGTGACCCCAACCCACAACAAACTAGTTTTTGACCCGTTTTCATGTTAACCCAAACACCCCTTTAATTTCTAAAAGTGATTTAAAAACCTATAAAAGCTAAATTTTACTGAAATTTTAAAAAGACTAATACTACTTAAGCACTATTAAACAATAAAAAGGGAAAAAGCAAAGCAAATAAGCACTTAAAAAGAGGATAAGCTAGTGACAGTTTTAAGCTAATTTTTAGACAGTTTTGGCAATTTGTATGAAAATAAAGGAAATTCAACTACAAGGCAAACCTAAGCTTAAATAAACATCAATAAGCACAAATGACCTAGATAAGCTAAAAATAAGCCCCAATAAGCAATGTTACAGTAACAGTAGTAGAAATTTAAAGGAGGTTACTTACAAGGGTCCAAGTGACAAGGAACCTAAAGCTAATCCTATCCACCCCTAAGTCCTTTGTGATTCTGAACACT
>BQNB010113665.1:8885-21895 GCA_026074375.1 Tanacetum coccineum
CAGCCCATTTGTGTGCATTTGACAAAGACTGTGAAGACTTTGAAGGCCCAATCCTAGCCCAGTTACAGCCAATCTCAGCCATTGCAAGCCCAAACCCACTCCATACCTTAATGGGCCCAATAAAAACCCAATGGGCCCAATTCACAAAACCCAAGCCCAATAACCTTTTTATAAAACATAAGGACCAAAAATGTTAATTTTTAAACTTGTTTTATAAAGAAAAAGAGGCAAAAAAAGAATCCAGGGACCAAAGCTGCCAATTGTTGAAAGTTTCTTTAACTCTTTTTATAATAAAACACAAGGGCTGTTTTGCAATTTTCCAAACTTCCCTTTTATTCTTTTAGTTATAAAGCGCAGGGACCTAATTTGCAATTTCCCAAAATCTTTTTAATTCTTTTGTTATAAGAACCATAGGGACCAAATGTGTAATACTTGAAACCTCTTTTATAACTGCGAATTTGGCTCGAATGAAATGAAAGTAGGAAGAAAGATGGGGGGTGCTTTTGCACCTTCCCCAAACTTTTCTTTTAAACCTGCAACCACTTGGGTACTATTACCCCTTTACCGCCAAAACTCGAACTCCCTCTCCCATGGTTTCTAGGCCAAACCACCCCTAGTACACTTCCCAGCTCACCCCAACCTTATAATCCATGCCCACTTGGCAATCCCACTCAACCCGAGACCCCTTTAATGGTGAGATGGTGTACAAAAAGGAATGGAGGGCTAGGATTGAGTATGCTGACCTTCTACACACCCAACAAGCACTAACCAAGTCCTTTGAGCTTCTATAAAAGAAAAGAAAAGCAGCCGAAGACAACACACCACTTTTACTATGTTTTTTTTAGTTTAATTTAATTTCCAGTCTTTCTTTTAAGCAATTAGTTATAATTCAGTCTTTCTTTAAAGTTTATGTTGTGATATTCTGCATTTTTAATAAAAGATAAGAGTTTTTGTGTTATTGCTATTATCGAAATTCAAAGTATAATTTGAGTTGTTTAAATCTGTTCAAATGGTTTAAAAAAGTGTTAAAAGCAATTAAAATTCACTTATAATCAATTATCTCTGCCTTCTTTTACCCAAAAATCAGTTAAAAATCCTTTTTATATAAATAAGGGGGTGTTTGGTTTTACCTTAAAATGGGGCAATTTGAGAATGGTATGGGTCAAACACACTCAGCCACTTTTGGCTGAGTGTGTGGACTTTAATAGGCCATTTTAATTAAACTTTTCAGTTAGAAAGTAAGTTTTTGAGGACCTTTTGTATTCTGTCAGAATTTCAATAAGCCAAATTGAGCTTAAGTGCTCCAGCTGCTTATGCAGCTTAAGCACCTTGTTATTGTGCTATTGGTTGTTGTTTCTAGCCATTTTAACCACCCCCTTGTTCTGTCTTTTAACCTCACCAAGTGAAAGTCAAAATACCCACATGTCATTTCTTTGTAAACCCCCATTTTTAAGCCCCATTATCAGCAGTTTTAATTAGGCCTTAAGCTCTCATAGTTTGGAAATAAGCTCATTGACCACCCCTATAAATCTGTTTGGATTTTGTTTTGGGTAAAAAGCACATTTGTGCTTATTTTCATAAGCCAAAATTACCCCTTCATGCCCACTGCATTGGCCTCCCCTGGTGCTAGACACCACCATTCAGCCTCCCTTATTTAGCTTATTTTGTATTAAGCTCCTAGATATTTTAGCTGTAATAATATAGCTTTAATAGTATACCTCTTAAGTTTAGCAGCTTAATTGCCTTAAGTAGCTTATTAAGATAGCTTAATTATAGCTTAAAAGTTCACAATTTCCTGTTTCTTTTGCAAATCTGTTAGAATAGCTATTTATAATTTTCAGCTATATCTAGGGCTTATTAGGTTACCTAGCTTATCATTAGGACTCGTCCCCTAGCCTATTTAAACTGTCCCATAAGTTTTACTTATTTTGTTTGGCTGAAAATCCCAAAAGCCTAAGTAAAATAAGCTCATAAGCTTATTAAGCTTCTGCAGCTTTAAAAAGCACATTTCTTCTGGCTTATAAGCTTCATTCAGCTATGTTCTTTCTTAATAGGAAAATGTTTCCCCATAATGCCCCTTAGTAAGATTTGCTTTATAAGTTTCAAAATAAGCTTCTTTGGACCCCTTTTTGATAATCGGGTTTCCAACCAGGTACAAGATTGTGTAATTAATTTTTTATAGTTTAACTCAGTTAGTGGCATGTTAGTTAGTACCACCCCCCCCTTTCATCGTTTAGTCATTGTTACCCTTTCACTGTTATCCTCTAGTTTAACAGCATTAACTTTTAAGTAATATTAAATAATTAAATTAGGATTTTTTTAAATCTAATTATGTTTATTTACTTTTATTTAAAACAGTAAAATAATTTGGGCATTTTTATATTTTTATGAATTGTTAATTTTTTCTTTTATTTAATTGTAATTTTTTCAGAATTTTTATAACTTTTATTTTTTGTCTTTTTCTATTTTCTTAGTTTTAATTAGTTTTTAATCTTTAAAAATTCATAAAAAATCCAAAAATTAATAAAAAAATATTTTTCTTTTTTGTAAAATTTTATTTTGTCATTTAGGTGTCTAGAAAAATATAAAATTTAGTATAGGCCTTTATTTTCTTAAATTTCATTTTTAGACCCGTTTTACCGGGTACTTTTAACCGTATTCCTTTTCGTTTTACATTCAAACGACCCTCCTTTTTTGTTCTAGTTTTTCTTTATTTTTCAATTTAAGTTAATTAGGAATTTAATTTTGATTTTAATTTTAATTTAGCATTATTTACTTAATTTAGTATGTTATTTTCCCGTTACCTGATTCTGTCCCCGTATTAATTTAGATTTTAATTTTGATTCACATAAAACTAATTTTGTATCCCGTTAGTTTTAAGACGCCATTTCCTATACTTGTTTCCTCGTAGATTAAATTAGTTTATTTAATTTATAATAATCATTAAATCAGTTTTCGTTTTCCTGCGATCATTATTTCAATTTCCGTCATCAACCAATAAATTTCAATTGCAGCCTCGTTTGGGACATACGACCCGGGAATATCTCTTCCGTAATCTTTTATCATTTGATTCTAATAATATCTTTTAATCTCCTTGTGGTAGATTTTGACCCTTTTTGCCTTGGTTAAGGGCATTTGGTTGAGATTTGCATTTGAGTTATTATATATACGTACTATTTTGCGAATCAATTTTTGGCGCCGTTGCCGTTGGGAGCATTTGCTACCTATTGTCTATCCAACTTTGATCGTGAACTTGTCCTTATTATTAATATATCATATTAAAAAAAAAAAAAATATTTTTATTTTCTTTTTATTAGTACATATAATATAAAAAAAAAAAAAAAAAAAAACCAAAAAAATCAAAAAAAAAAAAATTGTCCATAAAAATTAAAAATCACTAATTGGTAAAAATACCAAAATATAATATTCTCAATTGAGGTATTATCATAATAAGTTCCGGTGAATCTGCAGAGTTCCCAATCGAACCAAAGAATTAAAACTTGCCTTCTGTGTCACTTAAACGATATACCACACCTCATTCTGATTAACAAACTAAAGTGAGTTTTAAGGAGGGTTGTTCCTAGTAAACATACGACACCAAAAGGAGAAATAAGCTCGCGCAATCCCTACTCCTCCGCTCACCTGTAACGTTTTTTCATTCTGAGAGCTACCTTGAAGTAAGATTGATTATTGGCTAAGTTGTCTATTCTCTTGTCCGTTTAAAATAGACTGTGAATATATTTTAAATCCAAAAATCCAAAAAAAAAAAAAAAAAAAAAAAAAAATTTTATTAAGTGTAACTTCTTTATTATTTATTTCTATTCTTGAGCATGCGCACTCGCTCTCTAGTCTCGTGAACCGCGACCCTCCTCCACCAGAAACCGCCAGTTGATATCGAACCTCTTCGTAATAGAATAACCCATTTCAGGAAGATCCTACTGTATAGCCAATGGCAGACACTCGACTATGGCTCAATGCTCCAAGCACCCACCGAGGGTACGAGACGCATCCTTTTCCTGAAATTGTGGCAACACAATATTTTGGAGCTGAAGCATGGGTTAATCAATCTTGTCCAAAACAAACAGTTCTTCTGTCATACAAAGAAGACCTCGCATGCACAATCCGTTACTTTCAACAAGATCACCTCCACAATGAGGGTCCCCAATGTTCCAATTTCTACAGATTAAGCTATGCTTTTCCATTCTCTATCGAGGGAGCAGCCCGAAAATGGCAGAAAAAGAACCCCCACTATCCATTCAAACTTGGGACGATCTTGTATCCAAAAATTCATCAACCAGTTTTTTCCCTCCTCTAAAAAACGACGAATCTCGATGATACACCAGATTCAGCAAAGGTTCTATGAATCGTTTTTAGAGGTCATGGGAGATCGTTTCATATGATCTACTTAGGGCATGTCACACCAGGGATTCTCATAATTGCATCAAACTTGGATACATTCTATAAATGCTTTGAACAATAAAAGATCAGAAATCAATGAACTCCGCAGCAGGGTGGAAACATTTTGGACAAAAAGCCTCGCGATGTTTTAAAATCATTCGAGAGCAAGTCCAAGGTTCGTCAAACGACGAGCCAAGCAGTTGTGGCCAAAGGTAAGTAACGAATTCTTTTTTTTTTTTTTTGCCACCCAAGCTGTTTCATTGATTTGCTCGCAACTTAAGGATGATGTCCGAGGCAATTGCTCTAGACAAGAAGAAACCAAGCACTGCCCCAGCTCCCATCTCCTGCACCTTCAAAGCATTTTTGTAGCCAAAGAATGTGTTTACATGTCGGTGGTGCCCATTCACACCAAACTTTCCAGCCACTCATTGCGACGTTTATCGTGACAAACATTACTGATTTTTCTGAGATGTGTCACAAAGCCGCTGCAGCTAATTACAACAAAGTAAGCTCCATTTCCGACCTCAAATGGTTTCAAATCATATTAACCTCCAGGTTTTCCACCCGATTCAGAACTCTCAAGCTAATAATGCTAAACTATTTCAATCGGCGAATCGGGGGAATAACTATAAACCAAACCCCGGGGAGAGCAATTTTAACCAAAACAGAGTGGAAATTTTAAATCATCCAATTTCAGTCAGAATCACTTCATAAGACCCCCGTTATAATCAGTCTCCAGCTTACAAGTCCCCGCTCCTCAGACACAACGGTGTGACAAAAACAGATTTTTGAATTATATATGTCACGCCAATGATGCAGTGTTGAAAACATGCAAACCCAAGGTCAAAAACCTGAATCCCAAATGGCAAAATTGACTGACATGCTTTCAAAATTTGTTGTGACTAGCTAATACAGCTTCTACTTCACGGTATTCTGGAACTCATCATGGTAACACTGTTACCAACACCAAAAGTAAGATTTAAAAGTTATTCAGCTCCCGAAGTGGTGTACCATCCAAGGACCGAAAACAGTTAATCATGACACCGAGGTGACAAAGGACACGATGCCTCCTGCTAATAACGGAAGCACCGAAGACGTCCAACCTCCTGTTGTTCAAATTCAGTCTCGTAATCCAAATCTTGAGCCCATCGTTGCTCCTGTTGTTGCTCCCGTGCCAAATACTAAACCCACAGTTTCTCTTCCATATCCTTCGAGGCGTGATAATGAAAAGAGCCGTAATCAAGCTAATGAACCAAATCAAATCGAAAAAATTCTATGAATCTTCAAGAGAATGAGTTTCGAGATTAGCTATACGATGCTCGATGTTTTATGCCAAATTCGCCTCGACTACTAAGGACCTACTTGAAATAAAGAGAAACTTACTGGAAGTGGCTCGAACTTCCAATGAACCCTGTCTTGCTCGAATGACTTCGATAATGAACATTGTTCGTAACAACTGTCATCTTAACAAGTTACCAGAAAACTAGGAGAACAAGGCCCGCAAGTTTCGCTGATTCTTTGAATTTCCAGGGATGGATGAATGCTTACATTTGCCGATCCGTGCTAGCATTAATCTAATGCCATTTTCAGTCTAGGGGAATAGCTTTCACTTCCTGATTCTACTCAACTTTGCCATGACACTCGAACTTGCGGATCGATATTTCTAAACCAATGGAATTTGCAAAAGACATCCTCCGTTAAAGTTGTGTATTTCACTTTTCTTTTCCAGCCGACTTTTAGTGGTTGTAGATTTTGATCCAGACCCCCGAGTCTCCTTTAATTTCTTCGGAGTTGCTCTTAAAAACGTCCGTAAAAGCTTTGATTGATGTGCACAAGGGTGAATTAACTCTTAGAATTTGTAAGTGAAGCCTCACTTACATTTTGATCAGACTTCGAGATACTCGGGCCAATTACTCTCACATGACTGCAAACAAAATTGACGTCAATGATATTGCTTGTGAGGAATTACTCTCAAGAAGTTACTTGGTTTTAGACTGATAAATCGACAAGTGAAATTCACTCCGTATATGATCCAAATGTTGCTCACTATCTTCTCCTACCGAACTCCATTTGGGGATAGTGATTTCTTGCTTCTCGAAGAAGCCCGACTCTTTTCCCTTGGTCTAGCAGATGATCCGGATTGACCAGCATTAATAATCCATTCTACTATGATCCTGAGGGGGACATTCTTCTGTCTAGAAGCCATCTTTGAATAGTAAAAACCGCCATTTCCCCCACACAAAGTCAAGGAACACAATCCATACTTATCTCCCATAAGACTCGCAAACTGAGCTTAAAAAGTCCTGTGAAACAATACAGCCAATTCATCCGTTGATGAACCTACTGAGGTGAACTCAAGGAACTGCCTCCCCATCTCGGAGTATGCATTTTTAGAGTGCGACAACAAGTTTCCCCGTCATTATTTGCTAAAGAGTTGGATGTAGATGAAAAATCCTCTCTCATAAAGGTGCTAAAAGTCGCCACAAGCAGCTCTCGCTTGGAAGCTTTCTGACATTACAGGGTATCAACCCGGAATTTTTTAACCACCAAGATCTTATGGAAGAAGACTATGCACCACGGTCCACATCAAAGAATAGTAAATCCAAAAATCCACGATGTTATTAAAAGGAAGTTTGAAAAACTTCTCGAAAGCTGGATGATTTACCCTATCTTCTCGACAGGCCCTTAATGGGTAAGCCCGATACATTTTGGTACCAAAGAAAGGTAGGAATGACTTGGTAGTGAACGAGGAAAATGAGTTGAACCCAACTCCTTTGTTACCGATGGCGAGTGTGCATTGACTATACGTAAGTTAAATGTAAGCCATCCGCAAAGACCATTCCCCTCCTACCGTTCATTGGACCCAAATGCTTGAGAGATATAGCGGGGAATGAATACTAGCTGTTTTCCTCGATGGTTTTCTCCGTTTATTTTCCAAATCCCCATTGACCCCCGTGATCAAGAAAAAACTAACTTTACTTGCCCATAGAAGATACGGAACGTTTGCCTATCGTCGCATGGCCATTCGGGTTATGCAAATCACCAGGCACGTTTCAACGATAATTTTAGCCAAAATTGTTTCATGACATGTTATTTAGAAGAGCGATGGAAGTCTTTATGGACGACATCCTCGTCTTTGGGAATTTCTTTCCAAAACTGTCCTCTCCCTTTTGAGTACCAAATGCTTCAAAGGTGTGAAGACACCAACTTAATTATAACTGGATAAGAGCCATTTTATGGTCAAAGAGGGCATTGTCCTCAAAGGCCATAAGATGTTCTATGAAAGGATTGAGGTAGACAAACCCAAAACGATGTCATTGCAAAATAAACCTCATCCACCTACCGTCAAAGGAATAAGTAGTGTTTCCTCGGGGTCATGCCTGGTTTTTTACCGGCTGTTCATTCAGGATTTCTCAAAATATCCGACCTATGACCGATCTCCTTGAAAGAATACTCCATACATTCATTTCCGATGACCGAGCAATCGAGCTTTCCAAACATTGAAAGATAGACTTTACGGAAGCTCCAATCTTGAATTGCTCCAAACTGGGACTCTTCCTTTGAACTTATGTGCGATGCCAAGCATTTCGCCATATGGTGCAGTTTTTGGGTCAACTCACGAGAAACATTTTCGTTCGGCCTATCCACAATGCTATAAGACCTTGATTGAAGCACAAAGACGAACTACACAACGGACTGAAAAATATTACTTGCCATAGTGTATGCTTTCGGAGAAATATCAGGTCTTACCATCATCATGAACAAAAGCATAGTGCATTACGGACCACCGCCCTTTGTATCTCTTTAGCAAAAAAGGATGCCATTGCGAGATTGCTCATGAGGTCTCCTCCTCCAATATATTTGTACATCAAAGTTAATGATACTAAGGAGCCGATAACCTCGCAGCGATCATCTGACCAGATTGGAAACCCGTATGAAAAAACTCAATGACAAGAAGAGATAAATGAAAGTTTTCCTCTTGGAGACGTTAAATACGGTTGACCTTTCGTGGGAGACTCTAGAACCCCGTGTTTTGCGACTTTTGCAAATTACCACGCGGTTGAAATACTGTTGTGAATGGCATAGTCGACCCAGCCAGAAAAACAAGTTTTTCAAAGATGTTAAACACTATTTCTGGGACGACCCCTTCTTGTGGTTAAAGTATATGTCGGATCAATGTTGAATCATGCGATGTGTGCACGCACAGAAGCTCTTTGAGATACTCTCATCTTGCCACAATGGACCCACCGGGGGACATCATGTTGCAAACCTCACAGCCAAAAAGATCTTTGACTCCGTTTTCTTCTGGCCCACCATCTATAAAGAAGCCCACGAGTTTGTCAAAACTTGACTCGTGCCAAACGTCAAGGAAAAACTTCAACAACGGATGAGATGCCTCAAACTCCATCCAAGTTTGTTAAATCTTTGACATATGGGGCATTCGACTTTATGGGGCCCGTTTCCCGTCTTCACGATGGAACAAGTATATTCCTCCGTTTGTGGCAGTCGCTATTTGTAAAATGGGTGAAGCAAAAGCGCTCCCCACCAATGAATGCCCGAGTAGTTTGTAAATTTTCTGAAATCCTCTCTTCGCCAGATCTGGTGCTCCCCGAGCGAATCATAAGTGTAGTCGGCGGAACCCATTTTTTGTAATGACCATTTTACAAAGGTCATGCAGAAATATGGAGTTACTACACCGGTCCTCACCAGGGCTTATCACCCAAAAACAATGGCAAGTGAATTAACAATCCGTGGTTTTGAAAAGAATCCTTGAAAGGACCATAGGTTAGAACCGTGCCTCCTGGTCGTACAAACTAGATGATGCACTTAATGGGCTTCCGCACAGCTTTCAAAACACCCATCCTGGGATGTACTCCTTAAAAGCTTGTGTATGGAAAGGCATGCCATCATCCGATCGGGCTTTGAGCCCAAAGCCTACTGGGCCTTAAAGCAAGCAAACTTCGATCCTATAATTACGGGTGATCCCGAAAGTTCAACTCAAAGAACTTAATGAACTTCGTGATCATGCCTAATGATAACTCTTTGTATCTACAAGCCAAAACAAAGAGGTCTCCATGACTTTTTCCCCTAAGATCAAAAACCGTGGTTTTCAACATCGTTGATCGGTGTCCACCTCTTTAATTCCATGATAAAGATTATATCTCGGGCAAACTAAAATCCCGTTAAATGGCCCTTCCCCCCCCACCATCACTAAAGTATTTTCCATAAGGCACTGTTGAGCTTCTCAAGCCAACGGGCCGAATTTCAAATATAATGGACATAGCGTCAAGCATTACTTTAGGGGGGGGGAGGGAACGTACCACACTTGGTAGTTCCAGATCTCCAACTGTTCCCCAAGGATCATAAATCCTTGTGAAGGGTCAAGCATCGCGACCCTAAACAAGCGCTTCGTGGGAGTCACCCCATGCTTTATCCGTATTTGGGTGGGGGGGGGGGGGGGGGGGAGTAAAGTGTTGTTGTTGTGTAAGATTAGCTTGTCTTTTCCATTACCCGAGTTTCCATGTTGTTGTTGTTTCCTTTTTATTGTCCAGGAATGCCCGGATTGGTGAAGACCTCAGTTTTGTCATTCATCAAGAGTTTCACATCCACAGCTTCATTTGGGAACCGATTATCCTAATCATTACGACTAACGATTTTAATCTTTTGGCATAGCTCATAAATGCCCTTAGGATTTATGTAGTACCCATCAAACATCGAGGACGATGTTTTAGTTCAGTTTGGGGGGTATCTTCGAATTGATTGTGCCTCAGCAATGTTTACCACGGTAAAATCCTGTTTTTACACCAAAATACCCAATAAAAATGAAAAATTGAATATTTTTTCAAAATATTTATAAGTGTTTTTGTCACAATTTTGCTTTATTCTTTGGGTAAGTAATAAGAATAATTTTTCGACTTGATCGGGACGTGTTTAGCCCTAGCTAGTTCCTTTAGCCAAGCTTACACGAATTCTCTGCTTGAATTTTAAAATGTGAAGAAACATAAATGATAGAGTTTAAAATATATAGTTTATGCGCTAAGCAAGATCTTCTAAAAACTTTATACGGTAACTTGTGTTTTCCCTCTCCCGTAAATTTCTTAATCCACCTAATCCATACGTACTCAATTTAATCAACGTAAGTCAATCGATGTACTCAGAAAAAGCTTCAAATTTGTAACTTGAGTTTTTCAAAGCGAGATTTTATAGTGATTGTAAAAGATAAATGCCAAAGAGGCCAAATGGGGAAAAAATGAAATGTGAAGCAAAAATGCATGAATATTGAAATTTGTGCCAATGAAGCATGCAGTTGATATAATGGAGCAAAATTTTTTTTTTTTTTTTTTTTTTTAAAGATGTGTCGTGAATCCCACTTCGCTAGCAACGAGGGTGGGGGTTCAAACAAAGAACGTCTTTGCTTCTAAGGATTTTGTGTTTCCGTGAGTATCTCACTTGGAAGAAAGTTCTAGGTTAGGTTCAAACTTAGACACAAATCCTTATCCATATTATGAATAAGGTGTTGTCGTGATTTCCACTACCTAGCAACCGGGTGGGTTTTTCAAACTAAGAAACCCCGTCTATGTGGTGATATCCTGCTCCGGTAAACCACTAGGTAGTGGGGTTCAAACTAAGCAACGCATTCTAAGCATTAAAGAACTTATTATTATTATGTGAATAATGATGCAAAAAGTTCTAAGTTTAATCTCGAAATCAAGTTACGAAGTCTTAATAAGTTGTTGCTTTGAGTCATTATTCTTTTGAATTATGACTATGAAAATAAGGTTGATCTATGTTTAAATTAAAGATGAGTACACACATTCAACTGTAATCCATGTTGGGAGTTGAAAACTCACAAGTCATAAGTATGAGGGCTTAACATCTAAACTTATATCGACAATGATCTTGTTTAATTGCTTAGCTTGGAACTTGTGAAAAATCGAGGACGATGAATTTATCCGTAAGGACATCCGTAGATCACTCTACGGGCGCTTCTCATTCTATGATCCCAGTATTAATAAATAAAGAAAGTCAAACTTGTTAAAAAATGAGAAAATCCAAAAATTATTCTTGTATATAAGTGTAAATAAAGAAAATGGTAAAACGGGGCTTGCTTGTTAACTTCAATAACATTGTCGCGTGAGGACACTCAATACCTTAGTTTGGGGATTTGATAAGTGCTTAATTACACATATCTTTTACCTCTAAAAACGAGCTTAAATGACCAAAAACAGACAAAAACTGCCAAATATATGTTTGTTTTGCATTTGTATTGTGCAGGAAGTGAATATCAACAAAAAGACAGAAAACCAAGCCAAAATGACAAAACTGAGCATGGAATGGAAAAGACTGTGCAAAATCAAGGCCAGAGTCCAAAAATGACAAAGTCAGAGTCAATACTGAAGAATCAGCAGGACAAACCTGGGGGGGGGATGCGAACGAAGAATACTATTGGATTTAATCTTAACCCATCTGTATGGGCCGGGAAAGCCCAATAGTATATTTATGAAGACTGTGAAGACCAAATGGGCCCTCAATCAATTACAACAGCCCATTTGTGTGCAATTGACAAAGACTGTGAAGACTTTGAAGACCCAATCCTAGTCCTTGAACAGCCAATCTCAGCCATTGTACACACAAAACCCACTCCTATACCTTATTGGGCTTAAAAAAGCCCAATAACCAAGCCTAAACCTTATTGGGCCCAAACCCAAACCCAATGGGCCCAATACAAGCCCAAGCCCAACAAAAGCCCACAATCCTTTTTTATAAAAAAAAGGACCAAAAATGTAAATTTTAAAACCTTGTTTTATAATTAAAAATGATAAAAATAAAAAAAAAAGGGCCAAAAATGCCAAAGTTTGAAAGTTATTTTATAAAAGAAAATAATTGGTTTAATAAAACACAAGGGCTGAAAATGTAATTGTCCCTAACCTTTTTATTCTTTTAAGTTAAAAACAGCAGGGACTGGTTTTGCAATTACCCCTAACCTTCTTTATCTCTTTTAGTAAAAAAAACGACAAGGGCCAAATGTGTTAATTTCTAAACTTCATTATAACTATTTTCGGCTTATAAAAGAAAGTGAAAAGAGAGAAAGAGTTGGAGGGCTAGTGTTGCCTCTTCCCCAACCTTTACGTTTAAACCTGCAACCACTTGCCCTGTACACCCCCGTACCCGCCAAAACCCAACCCACTCTTTCCCATGGTTTTTCTTGCAATACCACCTCCCAAGTACTAACACAGCTCACTCTCACCACTTCCCACCTCCCTAAGTACTCTCACAGCTCACTCTCACCACTTCCCACCTCCCTAGTGCCCCTATAACCCTTTCTCAGCCAAAATCACTCAACCCGAAGCACCCATCAATGGCTAAGATGAAAACAAGACAAAGGGAAGGCTAGGATTGCCTTGGATGCACATTACACTCTCACAACAAACACAGCCCAAGAGCTTTGAGCTGCTATAAAAGGAAGAGAAGCCCAAGCCGAAAAACACACCCTTTTTTATACGTTTTAGTGTAATTTTACTTTTAAAAGTCTTTTATTAAGCAATTAGTGTAACTTAGCTTCAGTTAAAAGTGTTTGTTGTAATATTCATGTTTTTAATATAAAAAGTTGA
>BQNB010113666.1:0-21894 GCA_026074375.1 Tanacetum coccineum
AATAATTATGATTTATTATTAAAATAAGTTTTGAAAAATTATCAGTTATGCGATAATTATTTTCACTTGAAAATAAAAGTAAAAAGTCGAGTCAACCCGAAAAGTCAAAGGGAAAAAAAGTAGTCATTTATAGTTCCAAAAATTTCTAGTTGTCACAATTGTGATGGAATACCCCAAAGACCGACCATGTACTTAAATTTATGGAGTTATAAGGTGGTTAGGCATAGGTATTCAAATCCCATGATCCAACCAAAACTGGAGGGATCTACCCAGAGATATCCACTAGTTAGTATAGAAGTCCTTAGGTATGATACAAAAGGAGAAAAAGTAAGAATCAGGAATAATGCCGACTGAGACGGAGCTAACACTGGAACAAACCTAACAAGGTGTTAGTTATGAAGTCTCAGTAAGCATTGAGGGGGTTGAAGAATGAAAACAAAATGTAAGGATAAAGGGTGAAAAGAAAGAAGCCCTCCATACACTTAGGCAGAAACTGGGTCAATACATAATCTGTCAAAAACACTAAGGTGTTGTCTGACATTGAAGACAACCATGGAGTGACGCTATGCACAACCCTTCCTAGCCACTCAAGGTCTCTCAACGGACTCTTGTTTCATTTCTGACGAAGATTAAACGCTTTTCTATCGACTTTATCACTCTGAGTTAGTTGATATTGAAAAGGTGGCTGGCTCTAGCCTCCGATCACTAAAAACAAAGTGCACTATTGAGTCTAGAGCCAAAAGAGATCATCCATAAATCTCATTATGACACTTGTCAAATCATGCTTGTTAGGTCACACAATGTGAATAACAAGTTAACATATTAAGAGTCATACGCATTATCCTTGTGATTTTGCCAGAACATCCAAGTGATTTCATTCACTATGAAGATGGAATCCTGCTTAAGATAACATCAAACAAGCTCATGGTAGGTGACTTGTGCGATTCTATATGAATCAAACTTGTGAAAACTGGAAAGAAATGATTGTGCGATTCTATAAGAATCAAACTTGTTCCAGGTTATGAATTGACGATTGCTGATGAACTTTTGTAATGATTAACACTCTCGATGTGTCACAAAAACACTTTAGCAAGTGACACGTCAACTGATTTTCAAATCAATTTTTTATTTCAATTGGTGAGATAGTAACTTGCTGGTTCACTCATATCGTGCTATCTGCTTTGAGACATTTCGATAATGAGAACATGCTGAGTATGATGAATCTAATACATATGTATTAGAAAGATTCAATACTACAACTAGAAATCATGTCAAGAATATTCTTCTTAAATTGAATCTAAATGGATCACAGGTCAATCCTCACGGATTCAAAGGTTACTCCAACCAAACACGGGCGAATGACAAAGCCATATTCGTCCCCCTGCTTTGTTGCTAACTGTTTTATTTCAGGAATATCTAAAGATGGTGATGGAGGTACCTGATTCTAGCTGACTCACAAGATTCGTAGCCACATGCTCATACCCAACCGACGAATATAAAGACATCATGAAAGCTCTAGTACATGTTTCAAGACCTCCGCTACTCTGATACCATATGTGCTTCTTGAAGCCACAAAGTGTTAAAGTTAAAGAAATTCAAGAAAAATGCATTATTAAAGCTTTTCAAAATTATCAAATCAAGAAAGGTATGAGCATGTCGGTCTAGAAGTCACAAGTTCATAAGATGGCAAAGTTTACAAGATGGCAAAATGAGATTATGCTTGGTTGATGATTTCAAGAAGCTCAAAGATCACATTCATGTCAAGACAAAAGAACTAGCTCAAATCCAAAGTCAATGATCACTACATCAAATCACAAGTTAATGATTGAAGTTAAAGACTACGAGCTCAAGACCGAAGTGAAAGCATAGTATGCTAAGTTTAAATTTTTGTAAATTGGAGTGACCTCCCTTAGGGGGAGATTGTTAGAAATACAAAAAAGTGTCGGTCACTACTAATATAGTTAGTGATAGCTCGTAGTAAGATGTATGGTTAAGTTAGAAAGCTAATTGGGCCAAAGGCCCATGGATAAGCCCACTATGAGTCCATAGCCGGCCCTAGTAAGTCATATATAAACCCTCTCTATAGCTTGGAGAGGGTGTTGGTTGTTTATTTTCTCACATTACACTAAGCTAATATTATCATTTTACTTTCTCTCTTTAAGTGTTCATCCAACCATCTCTTTCTCTCTCTAAAACTCTAAGTGAATCATTCCATACTTGTGTTAAGATATTCTACATATATATATGATCAGGATTAAGGATTTCCATAATATTATGAAGAAGATCAGAGACCGAGAGAATGGAGGATTGAAAACAAGCATGGAAGTCTTACGACCTGAGGGAATCCTGCAAGCAAAAACAAGCACCCACAAAACACAACAAGGAAAGAAGCACACCCCCACACTAAATATTAATACTGCTAACTATACTAATATAATATTATACTACTAAGAAAATAGAAAGAGAAAGAGAACACAGGTTGCCTCCCTAGAAGCGCTTGTTTTTGTTCGAGTCTCTAGCTTGACTCTAGTGTTATTTAATTTTAGGTCCATAGGAAAATCCATCACTCGATATGAGGTAAAGATGGTAATAGCAATACATCACCTTCGTAGGTGAGTATGCAGCAGGAAGGGATGATAGCATATGATGAAAACCAAAAGAAGGGGTCTCCATCACCCTCGTCTTCTCACCCGACTGTGTCAGGGAGAAAAAAGGATCAAATCTTTTCACTTCCCTTAAGGAAATTTCCTTAGAATCAGAAAGTGGTGTGACTAGTAGGGTAGACTCATTAATAACTGGATTCGACTCAGGGGGGTCCAGACCCCTAATGTCCTCAAGATCAAATTAAAAATGATCATACTCTGGTGGAGATATGATGTAAGCGAGTTCATCGGCGAACTTCTCAAGATGAGAATCACTCCTATCGGGAAAAGGAAGCGGATCAATCGAAAGATCAAAATGAAACGATTCATATTCAAGAAGAGAAATATCAGAATGAGAAGTGGTATTGCCACTACTCTTCTCTTCGATATGATCGATATCAAAACAGAATGACCTGTATTCTGGAAGAGAATGATAAGAATGAGAAATGGTACTGCCACTACTCTTCTCTTTGATATCAAAGCAAAATGTTTCATAATCAGGTGAAGAAACATTAAAATGAGAAAAGAAGGGTGTCAGTCTCCTCCATTAACCGAGGATCATAGGAATGAGAGAAAGAAAAGAACAGATTGAAGAATTAAACAATATGAGAAGAGAAAGAGATAAGAATTAAATGCTTGAGAGGATAACGAAGATTTTTATTATTATTATTATTTTATTTTTATTATTATATTTCTAATATATATTTAAAAGAAAAATAAATAGAATTAGAAAATATTTTTGGGTTTTTGTAAAGATAATAAAATAAAATAAAAATATTTTTGGTATTTTTAAAATTTTTATATAAAAGAAAATAAAATGGAAATAGGAAATATTTTTTTGGATTTTCATTTTTTATAAGTGCGAAATTAAACTTTTAAAAGAGAAAGGATCTTCAAGGTGTCAAAATCAAAACAAAACGTGAAAATCGTACAACTCTCCCTAGCAACGGCGCGATTTTGATATCGTATAAATACGTACAAGCCGTATGTATATAATATTAAGTATCCCGTTAGAAATAAGAATCAATTTAGGAAAAGTAATAATTAAATATTTCGAAGTCGTATCCCAACGGGAATTGAATTTGAGATTTACGTTGAAGTTTGTCATTTGATGCTTGGTTATCTTTTTTATTTGGTTTTGGTTTTAATACTATTTATATAATAAAAAGCTAAATTACTACTAAGATATAACTAAAACGGATATGCTTGTCAAGTGAGGCGAAAAGATCATTAAATGTGAAAGAAAGAGTTAATAAAGTATTAGTACCCATTTTAAAAACTGTTTTCTCACAACGTTGGTCTTTATTGAAAATGATCCTTTATTTTGGTACAAATTACTTTAAATGATGACGAATTGATACTCGTAAAAACATTATTTTCTCACAACGTTGGTTTATTTTGAAACAATATCTTATATTAGTATTAATTACTAGATTTGATGTTTGACTATTTCTCTGGCTTTTGCCCTTCGAAATAATCAAATAAGAAATCTAAATAATTCAAAAATTATTAATCGACAAATCTCTTTTTCATCCACACTTAAGTCACTAATCACTACTCACTTAACAAGCATATATAAATCTACTCGCTAAACATGGAAACTAAATGAACCATAATAAGCAAAGCAATAAAAAACAAACATATTAAGCTACGACTACTAACTATTTGAAAAAGGGAAAAGAAAGTAGAACCTGAATGATGAAACCGATACGAATGTAACCACCCAATTATATAAACTAGACTAAATACCAAGTTTATTTCTTATTTAGACTTTATTTACTTAATATATAACTAAGCTTTAAACTTAAACAATAAGCTAGCATATACAACCCGTAAGCTCCTCGCCATATGTGTTTAACTGCATTTCATCAATCAAAAGACAAGCAAAGTTATATAGATCATAAGATAGGCAATAAGCTACTACTAAATCAAACATAAGCCAAGACTAATCTAGAAAGTGAACCAAATTAGAATATAACATAAGCCGAAATAAAAGTAAACCATAACTAATCTAGAATTAAGCTAACCACATGATCTTTAATATTTTAAAACAAAAACCGAACTAATAAGCTAGTACTCGAAATCTATAGATAAACTATGCGAAACCAAAATAAGCAAATGATAAGCTACCCGAACCAAATCAAATAAGCCAAAATAAGCTAAGCCCGAACCAGAATAACAATACTAGAACACATTAAGCTAATAACCAAAAACAATTCGAATCAATTCTATTTTTTGAAACTACAAACTAAACTCACTAATTGATAGACAAACGAAGTAAGCATAAATGTAAATTCTAAATCTGGTAAATGAGCTTAGACAATCGAATATCAAACACCTACATGGGAAATCGTTTTCAAAACATTTGAATCATAACAACAATGAATCTGGAAACAAACTTTGATAAATCGAACGGATCATTCAAAACTTAAACCCAATCTATTACATAACCAAAACAATATCAAATACTTAACCTGGTAATCATCTTCAACCCGTTCGAATTAACACCAAAATTAATCCAGAATCATACTCGAATAAATCAAAACTGTGTCGTTACATATTAAATCTAAACTATTACGAATGGAATGAAAAATACAAGATGAAATTAAATCTAATCTAACTCCTAACCTACTAGTACTACTACTTCTAACCAACAAAAGTAATAAAACAAAAAAGCTACGAATAAAAAAACCACCAGATATGAAAAGATGTATCTCCTTTTTATCGATGCGTTGGATATAAGCAGTAGTACTCAAAGCGAAGATGGGCTTGTGTTTCCTTGTGGGCTGAGCCAATTATGGGCTTGGTTATAATTTCCTAACTGGGCCTCATTTGCACACTTTCATTTTCTGGGCTAACTAGGTGTTGGGCTTTACTCTATCTGCAGGCTGGGCCTTCTTTGGTCATGGGTTGACTTGAGTTAAATTTAACCATGAGTCTTTACCCATACTAAATGGTGTCGGACCGGCCTAATAAGAGCTAAAGGCACCATCAGACTTGGATTTTCGTGCTCTTTCCAGTGGCATGCTCGAGGAATATTAACGACTTCTTCTTGATCTCGAAAAACATGTAAACGTCTTCAAATCTTAACCGATAGTCTCCATTAATCCTTTGTACCTGCAAGACATAACAACACAAAACAAACATATTTGCAATATAATTAAGCATATTTTAGTGTTATTAGTCCATTTATTAGTATTTTTCAAGGTATAAATGATGTGTGTTAAAGCACACATCAAAGGGTCTTATTTATACTAGTACCAAGCCCTTGGGTTATTAAATAATGTGCTTGAGGCCTAAGGGTCATCAAATGCCAAGGAAAACCATTCTAGAAGGATCTTGATCGTTCATGGAGCTTCAAACAAAACTTGGAAAATTAGAAATCCATCTAGACTCGCGGCTAGAATGAGTTTCAGCTTCAGGTCAAAAAGTCTGCGAGTTCGGGTTGCGAGTCTGGATGTGTTTTGGAGTAGACTTTTGGTCAAAATGACATGAGAGAGGAGCCTCGCAATTGGATTCACTTTAGCTTTGCACATTTGTCCTTTTCTCGTTTTAACTTCTTACTTGCGTGTTTCTTGATCGTGGGTCTTTATCCTTCTCTGAAACTCGACTTGTTCATCATCTTGGGGCTTGGAAGCTTGAATGGTTTGTTCTTTTTACTCTTGACATGCTTCCCAAACTTGAGTTTGACGCGGGATTCTTTGTACTTGTATAAAATCTCTTAAATTTGTTATTTCTTCATCTTTTTCTTCCTTTTCCTGTATTTGGCTACATATAGACTTGCATACACACTTTGGTATAATTACGTAACAAAATCATATAAATATAACCATATAACATATACAAAAGTCTGGATAACGCGACTAAAAACATGTACAATTCAAGCATTATCAACTAATTTTTATGTTTTGGTATTTGTGCTATTAGGCGTTCAATGAAAAGTAAAAAAGCTAACGATTATGAATACAATTAGTGTCTATTTAGTGGAATTTAGTTGTTTATTTAGCATGACCCTAATGAAAAAGTAAAAACTAATGATTGATATCATAATTAGTGTTTATTTAGTGGAACAAATAGGTTTATTTAGGGGGACTGAAATAAAATAGATCTCATTCTCTGCATTATCTATATTTCTCTAATTTTTTATAATAAAACTTTGATTTACTTATAAAATAAAAACACTGATTAGGATGCTTAACGTGTATATCTAATAATATGCCTAAACATATGTGTCAGCATTCTGTTACGGACAGCAGGAGGACCTGTTTCTTTAGAAACTAATAATTTATTGTCACGTCTATTAGGCACATAATTAGTCACAACTTTTAGGCCTCTGAATCATTTTTCATAAAATGATATATAATCTCTTTCATATATCAAATTAAAATCTTAATTTAAATTCTAATCCTAAACGTATCTACAAATCAAACGAACTCTGAGTTTTTTTCTTGACAATTTAATGCATGAACATGTAGTGACATATTAACCTATTATACATTACGCGTGCGAAAGATGTTGTTTTGTCATTAATGTTGTTGTTTGAGTTGATGTTGTCATCTGGTTAAGTGTGTTCTTGGTTGGGACATTTTTTCTTTGTGGGTTTCTGTTAGGAATACGAAAGTATCGATCACTTCTATTAATATTAGATAGCTTGTTAAGTAATATTTGGAACCTTAATAGGATAGCTTAGGAAAAGCCCATAAAAAGCCTATAGATAATGCCCATGGTTGGACTAGATAAGCATATATAAACCCTTTCCATGCTATGGAAAGGGTGTTGGTTGTTCATTCATTTTCACATAGTAATCTAACATTTTCTTCTTTTCTTTCTCTCTCTAAGTGTTCATCCAACAACCTCTCTTTCTCTCTCTAAACTTTATATTAAATCCATACCTTGTGTGTGTTAAGATATTCTACAATTGGTATCAAGAGCCATGGGGTAATTGTGTAGGTTTTGTGTGCGTTTTATAGGTATTTTTAGGCGTGTTTTTTATTCGAACCATATCAAAGATCTTCATCTTTTGTAGGTTTCCAACCATAAAGTTTAATACTTTCTTGTTCTATTACCTTAGTATAGTCTAGTTGTACAAGAAAATCCTTGGTAAAACTTCAAAACCTAGATATTTTTAAGATTTTTTTTGAAAAAGAGGGTTTCTTGTACTTGAATCTTGATTTCAATTTTTTCGTGTCAAAAACGTTAAAGTTTGTGTTTTAAAGGTTCTAATAGTCTTAGATAGGTAAGAAGTACAAGAAAAAATCAAGTAAAAACGTCAAAAAGGGAGTCTTTTTAAGATTTTTATGTTTTGAGATTCAAAGGTATACAAGCGAATTATACGTTAGGCGATATATACGTATATTTGTGGGCGATTTATACATATATCTTTGGGCGAATTATACATATAGGGTTGGGCGAATTATACGTTGTTCTCTACAGGCGATTTATACGTTGCTTTTCTTGGGCGACTTATACGTTGTTTTTTTCTTGGGCGATTTATACGTGGTTTCTCTTGGGCGATTTATACTTCACTTTTCTAGGCGAATTATACATTTTTTCCATTAGGAGAATAATACACTTTGCTTGGGAGATTTATACGCTTTGCTTGGGAGAATTATATGCTTTGCTTGGGAGAATTATACGCTTTGCTTGGGAGAATTATACACTTTCATTAGGAGAATTATACGGTTGCTCTTTGATTTGTAAAATCCCGTGAAAATCTATTTTCCCGGTTTTATCAAGAATTGTAAAATCCCGTGTATTCCAAAGACTCAATCACTTTAATCAAATCTCACTTTAACACAACAACCTCCAATCACTGTACGATCATCTTTCATCTTATCACATATAAAATCAAAATGGATTCAATGATTCCAATTGGTCAAAAGAATACTCTTGCTGAGTACATGATACTCTCTGGTGCTGACAATCGTCCACCAATGTTGGACAAAGACTTGTATGATTCTTAGAAAAGTAGAATGTAACTATACATGCAAAACAGAGAGAATGAAATAATGATACTTGAATCAGTCGAACATGGTCCACTTATTTGGCCTACTATTGAAGAAAATAGGGTGACCAGGATAAAGAAATATGCTGAATTATCTGCTACTGAGAAAATCTAAGCTGATTGTGATCTTAAGGAAACTAATATCATTCTTTAAGGTCTGCCATCAGATATCTATTCACTTGTTAATCATCATAGATTTGCCAAGGATCTATGGGAAATAATTCAACTACTAATGCAAGGTACTTCATTGACAAAGCAGGAAAGGGAGTGTAAATTGTTTGATGCATTTGATAAGTTTGCTCACATCAAGAGGGAATCACTTCATCAGTATTACTTGAGATTTACTCAGCTGATCAATGACATGAATATTTACAAAATGAAATTGGAGCAATTTTAAGTCAATACCAAGTTCTTAAATAGTATTCCACCTTAAAAGATTTTCATACTACCAACTTTGATAAGCTTCATGCATATCTTCAACAACACGAACTCTACGCAAATGAAGTCCGTATTATGCGTGAGCGCAATCATGATCCACTTGCACTAGTTGCCAATCACCAGCAGACTCCGTCTCATTCCAACACTTATCAATCTTTATACAATAATCCACAGCTCCAAAAACAATTTTCACCATCTCCGTCTCCTCAATATGGATCAATTCATCCCACACAACATTACTCAACTACGTATCCATCTACACCGCTTGCAATTTCTTATCCATCAACATCGTATCTAAATGCTTATACATCCACTATTCATCAAGATGCTTACCCACAACCACAATCCGTTCCTTAAATTGAATATATCGCCTCCATAGTTAATCAACAAACACATTTGGCTGAATTTCCACAAATAGGCTCTGGTCTAACAGTTCTTGTGTTTAAGCTAGGAGATGACCCAATTGATGCCATTAACAAAATGATGTCATTTCTGTCGACTGTCGTCTCATCTCGTTTCCCCACTACCAACAATTAGCTAAGAAACTCTTTAAACCTAAGACAACAAGCAACTATTCATGATGGAAGGGTGATTGTTTAACCAGTTCAAGGGAAACAAGGATCATTTACTGCTGGTACTTCTAGAACAAGGGCTAACATCTCAGGAATAGGTGGGAATATTTCAGGTCAACAAAGAGTTGTGAAGTATTTTAACTGCTAAAGGGAAGTCACGTAGCAAGACAGTGCCTAAAGCCAAAGAGGAAAAGGGATGCTACATGGTTTAGGGATAAAGTTCTTCTGGTTGAAGCACAAGGAAATGGTAAAGTTCTAAATAAGGAAGAATTGGAATTCTTGGCAGACCCTAGTATTGCAGAAGGTCCGGTTACATAGACGGTCATTAGACACAATAAAGCTTATCAAGCAGATGATTTAGATGCATATGATTCTGACTATGACGACTTCTTTAAAGCCAAGGCAGTTCTCATGGCCAATTTGTCTAGTTACGGATCAGATGTTCTCTACGAGGTACCTCACTCTGAAAACACTCATACTGATATGCTAAATCAAAGTGTGCAAGAGATGTCATATCCAGATAATGAGATAACAAGTGATAGCAATATCATTCTTTACTCTCAATATCTGTTTGAAACACAAAATACAGTTGTTCAGGATACAAATTCTTCTACACAACAAGATGCCATGATATTATATGTATTTGAACAACTATCAAATCAAGTAACTAAGTGTAACAAGGTTAATAAGGACAATCTAATTGCCAATGAATCCTTATCTGTTGAGCTTAAAAGATATAAAGAACGAGTAAAATTGCTAGAAGAAAGACAAAATGTGGATTTAAGTACTCGAGAAAAGCTTATTATGGATGATATAATTTGGGAGAAAATTGCACAGTTTGTGGATTTTGAAAAATAAATTAACTATCTTAAACAAACTCTTTCTGAACAATCAAAGGAAAAGGAATTGTTAACAAAAACATTTAATGTTTTTAAAAACGAATCCAAGGAAAAGGAAGCTAAGAATATTGATACATAAATTGCTTTGGAAAAGAAAGTTAAAGAACTAGACAATATTGCTTGTAAAATAGGTCAATCCGCCCAAATTGTGCATATGCTCATGAAACCACAAGTTTTCTATGACAACAACCTGAAATAAGATCTTGGTTTTCAAAATCTTTTCTATTTTAAGAAAGCTCAGCAGATTAGGCCAATGCTTTATGATGGTAGTGTTATTACTAAGGAAACCAATGTTATTTCAGTTGCTGCGTCTGAAGAGACTTTGATGCTTGAGGAAGAGAGTCGATCCAAAATGAGTTTAAAACAAAGTGATCCAATGGTTTTAGAAAAGAAAGTTAAGACTAAACCAATTAATTATGTTGAGTTAATCAATTATCTAAAGATTTTAGTAAATGCTTTATCCCACAACAAGAACTGTCTGATGAACAAGCTTTTCGGTTACAGACTTCACACACTAATACTGACCAATCTGCTTCTTCGCCTGTTAAAATTAAGGCTCCTCGGGAACTTCCTAAGGTAAGCATGTTTAATACAAGCCTTAAAAAGCTTAAATACCATCTTGGCCAATTTGACAATGTGGTGAAAAAGTGGATCACGCTCGATGTTTTAACAGAAGGGGAATGGGGGTTTGAACACACTAAAGCTGTTTTTCTAAAAGAAATAATTCCATTCTTAAAGGCCTTACAAGACATATTTAATGTTTTTTATAAAGATCTTTTAAATGAGATAACGGAAGTACAAACAGTTTTTAACCAGATGGAAGCCGTTGTTCAATAGTATCATGTAGACAAACAGTGCTTTGAAATTCAAAAGAAATAATTTTTGATTGAAAATGATCAACTCTTGGATCAAATAATTTCTCAAGATATTGTTAATATTATTGTGAGTTCTTTGTTGAATATAAATACTTCTGTGAATGTGAATTCTTCTGTGGCTATGATTGATTATGTAAATTATGTGGACCTGTGCAACAAGTGTATGGAACTTAAAGCTGAGCTTATAAAACAACACAATGTGGTTGAAAAAGATGAGTATAATAAACTTTCAAAAAAAAATTCTGAACTTGAATAACACTACATTTCTCTTGAAATTTCAATGCAACTCAATAAAGAAATTTTTCAAAAGAATAACACATCTGTTAACCAAACTGAACCTTCATTTGATCAATTGTTTGAATTGAACTATTTAAAAGCTAAGCTTTATGCAAAAGACACAACAATCGAGAAGTTAAAAGCAAACATTAAACGTTTGAATAAAACTTCCACCAAAAATAGTGTGAAAAAGGACATGGATGAGATTGAGACCATCAACATAGAAGTGGAACATAGAGTGACAAAACTAATTGCTGAGAATGAGCATTTGAAATAGACTTATAAACAACTCTATGATTCAATTAAACCATCATGTGTTTAGGCTAAAGAACATGTTGAATCATTGGTCAATTAATTAAATCAAAAGTCTATTGAAATTACAGATTTAAATGCTCAACTCCAGGAAAAGGATTTTGTCATAACAGCATTAAAAAATAATCTTAGGAAATTCAAAGGAAAGGACATAGTTGATAATGATGCCCAAGCATCAAATGCTACCACTAGTGCTCCAGGAATGTATAAGCTTGATCCATTAACTTTGGCTCCTAAGGATAAGAATAATAGGGAAACTCACATATACTACCTTAATCACACTATGGAACAAGCTGCTATTCTTAGGAAGATAGTAGAACAATCCAAATCACTAAACCCTTTAGATGGTGCATCTTACTCTGCTTGTAAGTATGTTAAGCTGATTCAAGAGTTGCTAGAATATGTTAGAGATACTTGCCCTGATATTCACAAACCTAGTGATAAATTAGTTGCTGTCACGCGTATCAACAAAAGGAAAACAGTTAGATTTGTTGAACCAGTCATATCATCAAGCACATCTCAAAAACAGTCAGGTTCTTCCCAATCAAAGACCAAACAGACCACAAACAATTTTATGTCAAATTCTACTGGAGTAAACAGGTTTACTAAATCTAGTAGGTCAAAGTCTATAGACAATAAAAAGAATGATAGGACCCAGCAGATTTCAAGTGGGACCCAAAAGAAGAATAAAGTAGAAAACCACTCTAGGATCGTTAAGTCTAGTTTGAATAAAAGATATTAAGTTTTTTGAACCTCTGGTAATTGCAAATGTGGCAAGGCAATCCAAATTAAATACAAATTCTAAGCTAATGTGCGTTAAATGTAATAGTTCCATGTTTGATGCTAGACATGAATTATGCTTTCTTGAATTTGTTTCTAATATAAATGCCAATTCTAAATCTAAGTCTATTAAGAAAGCTAAAAAGAAAGAAGAATGGAAACCTACAAGAAAAGTGTTTACTAAAATTGTATATATCTGGAGACCCACAGGAAAGACTTTCATTTTAGTTGGAAATGCGTGCCCTTTGAATAGGATTATCGCCACTAATAAAGTGCCTCTTAGGGAACCCATTCCTCTAAAAGTAGTTGCACAAGAATCTGTAGTAACTAAGGTTTATACTAGGATACCTAAGGTGCCTAAGACTAATGGTTCTAATAGCAAACCAAAGATTGCAAAATCTATTATTTCTAACAAAATAGAACCAGATACATCTCGGGGATCCAATACTTCAGTTGTTCCATCTTCTTCTTCTTTTGTTGATCTCAGGTTGTCCAAATCGTCTTGTGGTATTTGGATTCCGGATGCTCCAAGCACATGACTAAAGATCTCTCTCAGCTTACCAATTTCGTTCACAAGTTTCTCGGTACTGTCAAGTTCGGTAATGACCATATTGCAAAGATTATAGGGTATGGCAACTATCAGATAGGAAATATCACAATTTCAAGGGTTTTTTATGTGGAAGGGCTAGGACACAATCTATTCTCCGTTGGTCATTATAACAACCCACAATTTTCATCTGTGTAATTATTCATCTATTAAATTAGATGCAATTTTCTTCAATGTAATATCTACTTATTAAATTAAGTACAACCATTTTCACGAGAATATTTTTGCTTTATTCTACCTATTATGCAACGTAACTTGCATTACCTAAGTAAACGAGCTTACGTAACCTACCTATGCCAATTTCATCAACGTTTATAGCCAGTAAACGTTATAATATGTCAAGCAATATGTTTTAAACTTTATTTTGTCATACATTATCTATTTAACATACTTTTCAAAACGTTATTACAAAATGGATTTCAAACGTTAACATTTATATTAAAACCCTAATTATATGTAATGTTTATATATAAAATGAATATACAAGCTTTCAAGGCATGTGTACAAGTGTACAATGCATATCATTTGAAATATTAATTCCCTCCTAAACCAATGTACAACTCCCTAAAGCTCAAAGTACAATTTAACTATGCATAAATTCAAATAAGCTTATTTTCCTTCCATTTTGCTTCTAGATTTCGTACAAACTTTTCAACACAAGTTACAAACACTTATAGCACAACATTTAAACAATTTCCTCCCTAATCCTAAAACCCTAGCTCATCCAAAACCAAAAATCCTAACCCGAAAACCCTAATCTACCCGAAACACCTAAACTAGTTCTAAACTAAGTTAAACCAAGCAACCACCCTAACTCCACCATGATCCACCTACTTGCTAGCCACCTTCAGCACCTTGTCACCACCCTAGCACCCAAGCACCTCCATGAATCACCTACTAGTCACCTTGAGCTCCAAGAAAACCACCTAGCCACCTCCTTTGATTTTTGAACCATCACCACCTCCATACACCTTGTATAGCTACTCCATAGCCTTCCTTGGTCACCACTCTTCTATTAATTGGTCCCTACTTCATTTACCTTAGCCACCACACCAGGTAAACTTAGCACTACTCAATTTCAAGCCCTATATAAGCCAAAACATACACATACATTCAAATTCACCATCAAAGCTTCATATTACCTCAAGTCATGATCTAAACAAGTCCAATGGAGATTAAGAAGAATTCATACAATAAGTACAAGCCAATAAACAAGAAGAAAGAAGTCTCTTGATTCATCTTTTAAGTTTTCGAGTTGTTTTTGCTCCATTCGACCCATTTTCATCATTTCAAGTACTAGTAAGCTTTCTATCTTGTTCCATAAGCTCTTGTATCATTATAGATATTGTATAAGCTATATTTAAGTTACTTGTATAAGCCTTGAACCATAGAAACCATTCGTTTGGTTTTCCTAAACCAAACTGTGCCCTAAACGCACCCTAAAACCCTAAAAAGCTCATTTCATGTACTTATCAAGCTAAAAGCCATAAGCTGATTTAATAAGCTATTTTAATAAGCTAACTTATCATTTCTATAAGCTTGAAAACTAATCTTAAAACCTTAAACCCATCAGGTTAATCTTTTTAAACCAAACGAACCCATTTTGGATTTTTAAGCTCACAAGCTCTTTTCATAAGCTATAAGCTCGTAAAAGTTTCTTATTATAGTTTATAGTAATAAGCTATAACCTGCAAAATTGATTTCTAAATCAAAAATATCATTATTATGGTTTTTGGACTTAATTCGTAAATGGTTTCATGCAAAGGGGTATATATTATAAATTCTTGAAACATATAACTAGAGGGGCTGAAAATGTAATTATCCTAGAGTTAAACTTTAGGGGTTGTTTTGTCATACTTGAAAGTTAAAGGTTTACTGTTTTAAAATTATAATTAAAGGGTTAATTTTGTAAATATATATATCAAGGGTATATATTGTCATTTTCGTATTCTCAAAGGTATAAAATGTAATATTTGTATAATAATTAGAAAAATATATTTAAATATTATAAGACTCAATTTTATTAAAACCCGATATATTTGTCGTTATCAATCATCGATCGAAACACTATAAAACAATTATGTTATAAATATAGCAAAATTTATCATCCACTAGCTTTTAAAGAAAACTAAAAATAATAAAATCTTATCATTTAAACTATAACGTATCACGTTACTAGGGAGTTTCATGTGAGAGGCTTCATTTGGGAAGATGTTTTGACGAGTTGCTGGATTTACAATTTTAAGTGGCCTAGCTCTTCAAACGTTTACTACATGACCTCTAGATTATGATAGCTCGAACAGTGATACTATGTTTTCATAAATTAACAAACCAAAATCATTTATGTTAAACTTTATGAAATAAAGTTTGTAATATTAACAATCAAACTAAGACTTGACATATTACCCAAAGTTGCGTGACGAAGCTGTTTACTCCCATTTGAATTAAATTTCAAATCAATCAACTACCTTGATAAGGTAAGTTCATAGCCCCACCATTACAAGTTTTCTAAATCCCGTAAGGAGATACATGCTATAAACCACGAATACAAGTGTTTTCCAACTATATGCTATCCTGATATGTCATTGCCTGAGTTTGCCTTCACTGCCAATATTTCTTAATCATGAACCATTAGTCACTTGCGAGTGAACGTGAATATTGTGGATAGATCTATTGGGGGTGACGACTCCCGTTGGTGTACCCGTACATGGGGTAACCAAACGCACTATATTTGAGAACAAAGGATAACTTTGGCAAGTTACCTTTCCTTAAGGACAGTTGTTCCTTCAAGTCGTTAAATTGACTTCGGATGTTAATGTTTGGTTGCATGAGCTTAGGGCAATAATACTGTTTTCCATGATAATTGTATTCGTTGCAATTATTACCACTTATGATGACTTGTATTCAAACATTTCATTACAAACACTGTGAATTTCACTCAACCGTTGTGTTGACCCTTTTAGCATGTTTATCTTAGGTAATTGAGCAATCTATGGCACGGAGTGGCATTGGACTTGAGGACGTCCAAACTTGTTATCATTCAAACTTTATGTTTTCAATGTATTTTGGGACCTCTCTTTTGTAAAAACTCTGATGAATAATGAATGATAACTTATCTTTCAAAAACGTCTCTTTTGAGTCGTTTTCTATTATTGTGACTATGATTCATGAAGTAATACCCCAGATTAGCTTCCGCTGCTATATGTCAAATATGGGGGTGTTACAGATTGGTATCAAGAGCCTCGGTTATAGAGAACAAGGTTAAAACCTAAACTATAACTAGTTTTTCCATCCAAGAAAGTCCTCCGTGCCACTGCATTTCCCGAATAGTATGTAAAGATACATAACTATTATATAAATAACTTATGTTATTTTCTACTGAGTTGTTACAGAAATATGTCTACTCCTGACTATATCTATCCTATTATCGTCCTATCTGATTCTAATGTTGAGGTTGCTTTTTCCTTTACGAATACTCCTGACTATACACCGGCTTCACTGGACTATTTCCCAGCCTTACCAGGAAACACCTCTCCTAATCCTTCAGATGATTTATCTAAGTATCTTTTGGCCTCACTAGCCATCTCACCTTTCCACGATGATCCGTATATGAAGGTCATGCATGCATATAATGCTACTAGTAATGAATCACCTATTCTACTACCACAAGCTCCTATTGCCCCACCAACTGCTTTTCCTCCATCACCAATGTTTGATCCTCAAGATTTCTTTCTTCCTGAAGAGATTTTACCACCTCAGAAATGAGCCCATTTCCTATCACCCTCCTCTACTGATTTCTCTACCCCACCTTAGGTATTTGAAATTGGAGAGAATTCTCATAAGACACATCTGGAACGTCATAGGGAACAGATCAAAACTATTCTAAATCACTTAGATGAGCTCCCTCTTGAGTGCATTAAGCACATGGAAGATAAGATAGAAGGTCTTAGTAATGGTTGAGTAATCATACAACGAGATTTTTACCAACTAGAAACCAAACTTTAAGAAGCCCGTACTCAGATTTCTAAATTTTAGAGAGAGCAAATAAGACATGACGACAAGATTGTTCTTGCTCGCGTCAGGACTTCTACTCTAGAGATACACATCGAGGATATTCAGGTTCGACACCGATCAGATATGAAGAATCTTTTGAACAGGATCCATAAGCTCAAGAACCACTAGGGAGGACCACCACCACTAGACTACTAGACTAGATCCTTATCATTTACAGCTTTTGTTAGAATCCAACCACTAGATGTGTGGCATAAATAATGACACTTGTCAAATTTTGACTATGTAAAATATGTAGACAAGTTGTTTATGACTTAATACAGTGGAGATTCCATTATACCTCGCTATTTTATGATACTGATTTATGTTTATCGTAGTTGTCTATCCTATGTCATGTATTATCATTACTCATGTACGGTATGATCCATAATGAGTTATCTAAGTGGTCGCGGTATCATACCACAACCACTGAGAAGTGAATCAGTCCCCGAGAAACCTAATGAGTTAAAGTGTTAATTCCAAAATTTTCTGTTATATCCTGCAATGTAATATCAAAGGATGTGTATTTCTTAGGGGTGGCAATTTCTGACTCGACACGAAACTCGACCTGAAATCGACACGAAAATTAACAGGTTCGGGTTGAGTCTAAATATATTTGGGTCAGGTTTGGGTCGACCTATCTAACCTGTTTATTAAACAGGTCAGGTTCGGGTTGAGTATAAATTAAGTGGGTCGACCCGCCAACCCGTTTAAGATTTCTATTCTTAAATTTAACATTATTTATATTTTATTATTCGGTTTAATGGTTAAGCGGGTCGACCCACAAACCCATTTAACATGTTTAACCCATGTATTGTGCTAACTTTTGTATATAAAATAGGTTAAATGGGTCAACCTGAAACCTGTTTAACCTATTCAATCCATGTAACATATTTAACCCGTCAACCCAAGTATATATACAGGTTAAATGGGTCATGTTCGGGTTATGTGTAAACAGGTTAGGGTTGACATAGCCGACCCGATTATTTAAATGGGTCAGGTTTGGGTTGATATTTTCTGACCCGTTAACCTATCAACCCGAACCCGCCAGCCCGAACCCGACCTAAATTGCCACCCCTAGTATTTCTTTGTTAGAACTTGCATCAAAATGAGAATCCATACAATGATAAGTTAAATAAATTTAATATCACTAAGTATGAAATTTTTGATTTTTATACGATGATTTATGATATGACTATCATTATATGAATTCTTATTTAGTGTTGTTTTGTAAATGTTAATAGAATGTCTCCCAAGAGGACACCAACATCTGCAGCACCAGCCATGTCTTAGGCCGCCATCAGGAAACTAGTTGCTGATAGTGTTTTCGCAGCTCTGGAAGCAGAAGCTGCTACCATGGCAAATACTGACAATACCAACACCGGACCAAGGGAAGCTCCTGTAGCAAGAAAGTGTAGCTACATAGAGTTTATGAGCTGCCAACCTTTCAATTTCAAAGGTACGGAAGGCGCTGTTGGTCTCATCCGCTGGTTTGAACGAACTGGATCGGTATTTTCCCGTAGCAACTGTATCGAAGACTGCAAAGTGAAATTTGCTACTGGTATTTTAACTGAAGAAGCTTTATCTTGGTGGAATTCATTCGCCCGGCCTATTAGAATAGAGGAAGCTTACAAGATCACCTTGTCCGAATTTAAAAATCTCTTAATAAATAAGTATTGTCCCTTAACTGAGGTCAAGAAAATGGAAGATGAATTTTACAATCTGACTGTAAAAGGGAATGATCTCAAGACTTACATTAGAAGATTCCAGGAATTGGCAGTCTTATGCCCAACTATGATGCCAAATTCTGAGAAACTTATGGAAGTCTTCATCAGGGGATTACCCAGAACTATTGAAGGAAATGTTATTGCTTCAAAGCCTTAAACTTTAGAAGAAGCCATGACCATAACCCAAAGGTTAATGGATCAGGTAACAAAGCACAATTCTGTGTAAGGAACCAATGATCACAAACGAAAGTTTGATGATAGAAGAACCTTCACCAACAACAACAGCTACCCAAACAACCGTAACAACAACAATAACAACTGCAATAATGATCACCAATAACAACAGAATAGAAGGCAAGAAACCGTCCGGGCTTATGCTGCCGCCCCAACTGAAAACAGTAGGTATACTGGAAGCCTTCCCCTATGTAAGAAATGCACCTTGCATCACACAGGACCTTGCACTGTGACTTGCAACAAGGTGTTCATTTGACCAGGAACTACAGAAACAAAAGGCCAACCACTGGAAGCAACCTGCAGCCAGTGTTAGTAACTTGTCATGCCTGTGAAGAGAAAGGGCATTACAGAAATCAGTGCTAAAAAGCAAACAACAATGCCCACGGAAAAGCATACTTGCTAAGGGACGAGAATGCTCACCAAGACCCAAACGTAGTCATGGGTACGTTCCTTCTAAACCAACATCTAGCTAGAGTATTATTTGATTCAGGAGCCGATAAAAAATTTATATCCATATCTCTTGCTTCTATGCTTAATATCCCACCAATTACACTAGATACTACCTACGACATTGAAATGGCCAATGGAAACCTAGTAGGCACTAATACCGTTATCCAAGGTTGCACCCTGATCTTGTTAAACCAACCTTTCAAAATTGATCTCATGCCAATTAAACTTAGTAGTTTTAACATTGTCATTGGTATGGATTAGTTATCCAAGTATCATGCTAGAATTATCTGTGACGAGAAAGTCGTCCTCATCCCAATCGACGGTGAAACTTTAATCATACGAGGTGATCGAAGTAAAACCCGACTAAGCCTCATATCTTGTATTAAAACTAAAAGATATATATCCAAAGGATGTCAAGTTTTCATAGCCTATGTAATAGAGAAGAAGTCAGAGGAAAAATGACTAGAAGATATACCAGTAGTTAGAGAATTTCTGGAAGTTTTTCCTGAAGATTTACATGGCCTTCCTCCAGTTCGCCAAGTAGAATTCCAAACCGATTTAATTCCAAGAGCGGCACCAGTAGCTCGAGCACCCTACAGATTAGCTCCTTCAAAAATGCAGGAACTATCTGATCAACTACAAGAGTTAGCAGATCGAGATTTTATCTGACCAAGTACTATGCCCTGGGGAGCTCCTGTCTTATTTGTTAAAAAGAAAGACAAATCTTTTAGAATGTGTATCGATTATCAAGAGCTGAATAAACTCACCGTAAAGAATTGTTACCCATTACCCAGGATCGATGATCTATTCGACCAACTTCAAGGTTTGAGTGTTTACTCGAAGATTGACATGAGATCTATCACCAACTGAGAGTCAGGGATAAAGATATTCCCAAGACTGCTTTCAGATCAAGGTACGGACACTATGAATTCCAAGTGATGCCATTTGGTTTAACTAACGCGCCTGCTGTGTTCATGGACCTCGTAAACCATGTGTGCAAACCATACTTGGATAAATTTATGATAGTGTTCATCGATGATATTCTCATTTACTCCCGTAATAAAGAAGAACATGCAGATCACCTGAGAATAATCTTGGAATTACTCAAAAAGGAGAAATTGTATGCCAAATTCTCCAAATTAGATACTAGTTATAGCTTTTGTTAGAACCTAGCCACGGGATGTGTGGTATAAATAACAACACTTGTCAAATTTTGACTATGTACAGTACAAAGGCAAGTTGTTCATAATATAATATAATGGTGATCCCGTTTTATATTCATCTTGTGTCCTATATTATATCTCCGTCTTCATCATTATGAATCTTACCGTGACCCCTAGAAAATAAACTAATAAGTTAGATGCTTGTTAGAATTCATATCAAATAAGTATCTATGATATCACTATTGTGACAATGTTTATTTTTGAACCTTACGCATTTTAAGGAAAGAATTGTGATATCATTCTTATTACGTGTTGTCTTATGTTGATAGAATGCCTCCCAAAAGGACATCAACATCTGAAGCACCAGCCATGACTCAAGCTGCCATCAGGAAACTAGTTGCTGACAGTGTTATCGCAGCTCTGGAAGCACAAGCTGCAACAATGGCAAATGCTGACAATACCAATAGGAACACCGGAGAAAGAGAAGCTCATGTAGCAAGAAAATGTAGCTACAAAGAGTTCATAAGCTGCCAACCTTTCAATTTCAAAGGTTCAGAAGGAGCTGTTGGACTTATCCGCTGGTTTGAGCGAACTGAATCAGTGTTTTCCCGTAGCAACTGTACCAAAGACTGCAAGGTGAAGTTTGCTACTGGTACTTTAACTGAAGAAGCTCTATCCTGGTGGAATTCTTTTGCCCAACCTATTGGGATAGAAGAAGCTTACAAGATTACCTGGGTTGAATTCAAGAAGCTTTTGATAAAGAAGTAATGACCCCGAATTGAGTTCCAGAAGATGGAAGACGAATTTTACCATCTGACTGTGAAGGGGAATGATCTCAAGACATATGTGAGAAGATTCTAGGAAT
>BQNB010113667.1:0-21894 GCA_026074375.1 Tanacetum coccineum
AAATCATCACTTCTCTTGCTCTAGTACAAGATCCAGCATTCAAGTCACTTGGAGGCCCGGCCCGACAAGAGACTTCCAGCACCTCGCTAACCCGACACAAATTTTGTACTAACATGTATCAACTTATATTACGGTGACGAATTGGTGTAGAAACACACAGATGCATCAATTTGTATTTTGTTTAGTGAATGATGTGTTTATTAGGTTAATAATTGTGTATCATGATTGTTAATCAAACTCATAATAATTGTGTCAGTGATTTTTTGTTTATATAAATTAGTTTAGTACATATATTAATGACGTGTATCAATCTTAGCAAAAGATAGAACGCTTTTGGAAACCATGTGAATTAAAAAACTCAAATTAAGATGGCTAATGTATACGCTTTTGTATTGAGAAAGAAAACCCACAACTGATTTAATATTGAGATACATACGGGTTTCAATAATGAATGATGACCGATTTTGCGAAAATCGGTTTTATTAAAGTGAAACACAATGACCATTATTTTAATATTTATTACTATAATGCCACTCATCTAGGTATGATTAAATCTCATTCAAAGTGATAGATGTAACGGTTTAGATTAGTGCCTATTATTTTTCATTTTCAGATGTACGCTACAATAACACTTCCATATATATATATATATATATATATATATGGAAGGGATCAAGTTAGAAGAAAAAATATAATGAAAAGAATAAAAATAATGGATTTTTAGCCACACATTTTAAATAGGAAAGAGAATTTTAAGGGGAGATGCATGCATTTTTATAGGTGCATCTGAAATGTGTGGTTGTGATTTCTTCTTATCATTCTCATTATAAGTTTTCTTCTCATTTGATCCTTACTATATATATATATATAAGGGGGGACGATATTTATAAAAAAAATTAAAAAAATATTTTTGGGCTTATAGGATCGGCACAAAAAAAGGTAAAGTCCAAGTTTGATAAGGAAACCAATTGAGTATTTTTATAAAATAAAATATGTATTATTTTTCTCTCCTCATTCTCTGTGTCGACCCAAAAACCATAACCCTAGCCTCCAAGGAGTTTTTTTAAGCTCTCAAGAATCAAGGTTTGATTTTTTGTTTAATCTTGAATTGAATTAATTTTTATACACTCTTAATCAAGTTTAGGTTTTAATCATTGTTTTAATCATGTAACAATTGAATTGATAGATTAGGGTTTTGTAAATATTCTGTAAATAAGATGTTTTGATCATCAAAAATCGTTTTGGGGATAATGATTAATGTATGGGTGGGTTTAATTAGGTTTAATTGTTGTAAATTCAAAATTAAAAACTGGGCAGATTTTTAGGTCATCTTGCAAAAATCGTAACTTGGTCATATGAATAGCTTTTATTGATTTTCTTGAGCCTAAAATTAATTTTAAAAAGTCTATTTTCCAACAAAAATAGTTTCGTGAATTTTCAGCAAGTGAAAGTCAATCAAATTAATTTTACAAGATAAGTTGTCGAATTTGAGTTTTGGGGACAGATTTTGGGTTGTGTTTGGGAGGTTAGAAACCATATCAAAACATCTTTTTAATTGATGAAACTTGAACTAGAGTAAGTTCTATATGTCTATGATTTTCTGGAATTGTTATAGATTTTTCCTAAGTGTCTAAATAGGTCTGATCAAGTCAAAGTTTCTAGTAGTCGAATCAGATCACTTACTGGACACTTTATGTTGTTGGATTTTTTGAAAATAGTAAACCTTATCAAATAAATATGGGAAAAATAGAGTAATACTATAACATGTTAAAATTACTGTACATGAAGTATGGGAGTCGTTTGAGGTAGTTTGGTATTTTATTTGTGGGCGTGTAATGACTATAAAATTCTGCCATAATTTAGGAATCTAGATAAGGCAATAAAAGGTGTTTAGAGTATAAATAAAGTATGGGAAATATGGCGGGATGTCTATAATCATAATATAGACATTAGTATTCATCAATTGAAAGGTTACATGTATATGGCCATAAAGCCTTACTCATGTGTAACCCGTAGATTATGTTTGTGTAGACTTTGCTTAGAAATTATGTGCGCATTCGTGAAGCTTGAGGTGAGTATTCATAGCCTCTTTTTCTATGCTTTCTTGGGGTAAAAATAATACTAAATAAATTTTGAAATGTTTTAAGTGCTGCGAATAATTGTTTACTTGGTTTTGGACATTACTTGATATTATATGGCTTATGTGTATGCATTGTTGGATCGAATGGGTACCCATACCTAATATTGGTTGCATTGTTGGATCGGAGGGGTACGCCTACCTCATATTAGTTGCATTGTTGGATCGGAGGGGTACACCTACCTTATATTGGTTGCATTGTTGGATCAGAGGGGTACGCCTAACCCATGCTATGTGATGAATTGGATCGGAGGGGTACGCCTACCCCATGCTGTGTGCGAAATATAATTGCCTTCTGGGTGAGCTTGGTTGCTTGAGGTACCAGTGCTAATCTAAGCCCAAATGTGTAATCTTTTGTGTGATGATTTAAATTGCTTGCATTTGGGTATAATATTCATGTATGTCATAATGGTTATGATTCGCAGCAAGAGTAAGTAATTGTGTTAAACCTATGAATCTCACCAACATTATGTTGACGTTTTATAGTATCATTTTTAGGTGAGACTAGTGAAGATACGGAAGTTAAGATGTGAGGCTAGCGAGACCTTAGGATCTTACGTGTGGAGTCTTTTCTGCTAGAGTTTTCATTTCATACTTTCGTATTTTGGATATTTTTAATAATGATGATGTTATGTTGGGATTTATTTATGTCTATGTATTATTGTGTTGCCATGAACCTCAATACAAGACCCCTCTTGTGTTAGGTGTCGTCATAACACTTTGGTTTTAATTTAATGCTTTCTAGTTATTCTCTATTGTTGACATCAATGTGTTGTGATGATGCCTATCGTGTTACGCCTCACGTTTCCGCCTTGGCGGGGTGTGACAGATTGGTTTCAGAACCATTGGTTATAGAGAAGTAGGTGGTTTGACCTAGACTATAAGCTAGGAGTCCTTCATATAGCTGCATAATAGGATCTATGTGTTTAGCTACCTAGGCGTTTTGTTTTTTTGCTTTTTTCTGAGTTTTATTTTGACCTACGGGCTAATATCAAAAGATCCAGAAGAGGAGCCAATTGTGGAGGAGCCTCTCGAGGAACCAAAGGAGGAAGAGAAGTTAGAGGAGTCGGAGGAGGAGGCCGACTTAGATCTCTTGTCGGATGCTCATAGCAGGCCTGGTCCATCGGAGTCAGGTGACTCTTACGGAAGCAAAGTCAAACCCAAGCAAGGCCCAGCATAAGTTTATTTTGTCTTTTACCTTGACACGTTGCTATCGATGATTTCTTTCGCATATTATGTATTTTTGGGCACTTCAAGACCTTCATTTTCTTTATGTCGTTTTCGATTTTATCTTTATATAAATAAATATTGTTTTGATGGAGCATCGTGTTTGTGTTATATTAGGGTCGTGTAAGATTGCTATGTGATATATGTAGATATTTGTGCGTTATCATTGAGATGTGTAGTCTTGGAAGTAAGTACACGTGTGAAAGGATGCACTTATAATTATGGGTGGCCAACATAATTATAAAGGCATCACACACGTAGACTTGTGACCATGATTGCATTGATGGTGTTTTCTTGTTAGGTGGTAGTGTAAGATGTTGTATTATGTGTGGTTAGGATATGGATAGTTGCGTAGTTAGTAAGTTTCCCTTCTATCTATCGCTTACAGATACCCCGGATACCTGTTATTGCTGCTGCTGATTTTGATTGTTGGGTTTTAGAGTTGTTCGTTGATTAGTGCAATATTACCGGATATTTGATCATATACGATCTCTTTAGTTGTTGTTTATGACAAACATGTGACTTGTAATACGTAACGTAAAGTGCGCAAGTTACTTGTAATCATAAATCATCAATGCATACATGCATCAACATCTCTAGACGTCTTAAGTATACATCAAGATGGACATTGGTTTACACCCGGCGTAAATCACATAAGGTATGTACAAACAAGCATTAAACTTGTAGGATGATCAAAGAAATAGGTTTTTGTCTTAAACTTTACATTTTTATAAATGTAACAAAATAACCTTTTTAAAATTTAATTGGACAAATTATTTTTGAATTATAAAGAAATGGTTTATGTTGTAATTATTTCAAAATTCAAAATCTGATTCTTTTCCCCCCAAAACATGTTAACTTTTACCAGACAAGTTTGTCACCACAAAAAGACAAAAACAGGAGCATCTGTCGGGGCGGTCCCTTAAATAGCCTGGCGGCCCCCTTACATACCAGGCGGCACCCTAATATACTGGATGCTGTTTCTGACAGATTGTTTTTTAGCTCCTATAAATAGTGGGTCACCTCCAACTATTTTTACAACCCTTTTGCACGATTTTCTTTCAGTTCTTTCTTTCTTTAGATCTCACTAAATCTCTCTAAATCTTTGATCATTCAACTTGGTTATTCTTGTTTAAATGTGATCAAATCTTCAATTTTTTTCCTCCTTTCCTCAAGTGCAAGAGAAGAACTTTGGTCATCTTCAAGATCCGAAGTTATGTAGTCTAGTTAGTTCATTTGTAACATTTGTTACATATAGATCGAGTCCATGTCTTCCAATCTTTAGTAGTGTGTAGATCCAAATGATGTAGTCTAGTTAGTTCATTTGTAACATTTGTTACCTACAACAACTTGCTTGCTCTCTCATTTAACTTTAGAATTCCACACATCTTGATTAAGATTATACGAACCAGAATTAAAGCATATTAGTTGAGTCATGTTAGGCCCTCTATGAAAAGATAATATAAATTTTATCTTTGCTACACTTCATTAGGAAAATATAGGAATTTTGTTTTGTCTAACATGAGAATGATTACTAGAAAATCTATTGCAATAAAAATTTAATTTGACCTAACGGTTGAATTGCTTCCACGAGGGTAACCCACTTAGAGAATCTTTTGCACTAGAAATTCAATTTGACCTAATGGTTGAATTGCTTCTAAGAGTGAAGTTAGGTTCATGGTATAACCCGTAAAAATGGTCATGTTTAGCCTGAATTGAGCACCACTTATGATAGTCTCATATTCATTCTCTAATTTGATTAAATGACTCTTATTAAATATGCCTAATGATAGTTTACATCGATAAACTTTGTATCTCATTAGGAGTGCACACTAAGCAAGTAGAAATTAGATTTCTCCTTAGTCAATCTAGACAACATGTACCTCACATATGTGTTTTGAAGCATCAAGATGATAACTTGCTCCCGTCTGATGCAATTATATGACTTCATGGTTATTTTGATGCTTAACGATTAATTGCATATCTATTAAATGCATGTCTATTATAAAGGCGTTTGTCTTTTTCTATCAATTTAGATGAAATATCTCTTAGTTTATCTAAATAACACATGCTCCTGAATGCTAAATGCTAACATGTTTTACATGATGATTACATTTAAAATTATCATGTTTTGTTTGCGTCATCTTACATTGTACATGTTAATTATGCACCTACACTTTAGTTAGTTGATGTATGACAAATAGGTTTATATGTCATACAGTTCTTACACATTAAATCTTGTTGATTTATTGTGTTGGATGCATGGTTAGATAAAAATTTCATGCTTATATTTTATGGCTTATAATCTATGTATTATTTTCTCACACTAGAAATTTCATTTCTTTCGTCCGGGTCACTAATCTAAATTTTCAAAAGAGTCATAAAATGGTCTTAAATCTTCTAGAGTCTTCCTTCACACATTTCCTTAATCATCTCCCTTTCTTCTAAATAATCCACTCTTTGTCACATTTCCTTAATCTCTCTTCTAGCAGTCGTTTCACTTCTGATAGTCTTTCTACTTCTAAAAGTTTCTTCTCACTTTTAAACGTTCCTTTTCACTTCTAATGAGTCTCCTCATCTCTAATGTTTCTTCTCACTTCTAATAGTCTTCTCACTTCTAATATTCGTATCACTTCTACTAGTCTTTCCACTTATGACGTTTCTTCGCACTCTTAAACGTTCCTTTTCACTTTTAATAAATCTTTTCACCTCTGATGTTTCTTCTCACTTCTAAACGTTTCTTCTCACCTCTAATAGTCTCGTTACTATTAAAATTCCTCTGATATCTCTTGACAACTTAATTACTTCATCTGAAATATTTAAGTAATTTACGAAATGCAAATGTCACTCCTTCGCAAAACTTTCCACTTTCTAGAAAGTGAAGAACATAAAGAAGATATTCAATCTTCAAGTGTTATTGAGTCACCACATTGTTGAGTCTCTCATTATTATTCCACCATGAAAGAACTACCACCTCATTTCACATCCCACTTTGTTCCTAAACATTGTCAACCAACAAAACACCAAACAAACCTTTAAATTCCCAATCATCCACCTTTGTCTCGATAGGATCATATGCACATCAATTGTTAGTGCAAATGATATATCAGTCTTTTCTATCAACCTCTCGTCAACACGTTCCTTCTTTAGTATCGCTCATCCTTTTCCAATTTTCGGCTCTATGGAATCATTTTCATTCCTTCTTTAGTATGTGTGTGTGTATATATATATACATATTGACATAGTTTGCCAAGATATTAAGTGTCATTCGTCTACTTTTAAAAGGTCATTCTCATAATATTTTTGTGTCAATCAATAAACGAATCACATTCTCGTTTATTAAAAGTCGGTTTAATCTTTCTCCGTAAACACACGTCTCGATTCTTTTTATTTCATCATTTAGGTTGTTTTTTAAATAATGATTACTTGTGTCTAGTTTCTACTTCACTTTCAAAGTGTCATACTTTAGAATAATAAAACCTAGAAGTGCATGTCTAGTTCCCCGCTAATGTTTTGCTATATGTATATGTGTACTTGTCTACTAACTTTGTTTTGTAGCACAACAATATCTTGATTCCTTGGTTCCCCAAACAAGGGGGAGCATACACCGAGGGGGAGCACTTGCAAGCGCTCTACTCATTTAAATTGCATCGAACTTCTTGAGCATCGATGGTAATTTATTTGATCCATGGATCTGTTAGAGTCAATATACAAGGAATGATATTATCACGAGGACGCAATGAGCAAGGGGGAGCTAGGAGATATATCGGTAAATAGCATGGAGTTGGTTAAACCATGATGATAGAAGACTTTACTAGGATGATGCAAGCTCACCTTTATAGGAAGATAGGATTGGAGATTGTCAAATACGATGAAGGGCTCATCCATACTCCAAATACTTCACATCATCTACTTTAAAATTACCTTCAACCTTTAGGTTTCGTCTAATACTTTCTACTTATATACTTGAAGCACCTACAATTCTATCATGTCTTCTTCTCATCTATCACGACCTCTCCTAAATTATCAAAGAAACACAAAACCACCTCAACCTTATTTCTCATATTTCTTCTCATTCCTTTAACCTATATACTTGGAGCACCTACCTTTTTCTCACTCCTTCAACATATTTACCTTACACACTTACCTTCTTCTCATACCTCCAACCTATATGCTCCAATCATAATCCACATTATACCTTTTTGCTTCGACAAAAAAGGGAGAATAGAGTGTAAACGAGTAACTTTTAAACTTTACTATGTGCTATAGTTTACATATTTTGTCATCATCAAAAAATGGGAGATTGTTAGTGCAAATATTATGATATTTAATCTATATGATCTCTTTATGTTTTGGTGATGATAAACATGTGACTTGTAATCACCATAACTAGAAGTGCGTAAGTTTACTCGTAATCATAAATCATCAATGCATACATGCAGTCTACATTTCTGACGTCTCAATTCTTACTCAACACCGACATTTGTTTGGAAGTTACTTGTTATCACAAATCATCAATGCATACATGCATCAACATCTCTCGACGTCTCAAGTATCATCAAAAGAACTGACATTGTTTACACCGACGAAGTAAATGAACATAAGGTATATACAAACAAATTAAACTTGTAGGATGATCAAAGAAAAAATTTTTGTCTAAACTTACATTTTTTTAAATGTAACAAAATAATTTTTCAAAAATTAATTAGACAAATTATTTTTTTTAATTATAAAGAAATATTTTATGTGGTAATTAATTCAAAATTCAAAATATGTTTCTTTTTCCCCCAAAACATGTTAACCTTTTACCAAACAAGTTTGTCACCACAAAAAGACAAAAACAAGAGCGTCTGTCGGGGCGGTCCCTTAAATAGGCTGGCGGCCCCCTTAATTATCCGGCGGCCCTCTTATATATCTGGGACCCCGCCATTTCCCCTGACGGGCTGTGTCTAGCCTCCTATAAATAGTGGGTTATCTCCAACTATTTTTACAACCCTTTTTGCACGATTTTCTTTCAGTTCTTTCTCTCTCTAGATCTCACTAAATCTCTCTAAATCTTTGATCATTCAACTTGGTTAATCTTGTTTAAATGTGATCAAATCTTATATCCTTTCCTCTTCCGGTCATCTTCAAGATCCGAAGTTATGTAGTCTAGTTAGTCCATTTGTAACTTTTGTTACATATAGATTGAGTCTATGTCTTCCAATCTTTAGTAGTGTGTAGATCTAAATGATGTATATATTTGGATGGGTTTATTGTGGGTTGGTTAGTATTTTAAGCCTTAAAATACATTGGTGATGTGGTAGATTGGTTCTAGCTAAGATTAGGACTCGACATCTAGCTTAGTGTCGAAAAATAATGTAAGCGACGCGGTTTACGTGTTTAGGCCATAAAACACAAGGTTTGTTATGTTGGGCCATAAAACATAACGGGTTTGGTTGTACCCAAAGAAAAACTCGACATCTAGCTTAGTTTCGGAAAACATGTATGCAAGGTTATAAGGTTTTCTCTGCCAAAAGGGAGCTTTTTGATTAGTGAAGTAACTATCGAGTTGGATACTCGGGGAGTAGAGTAGGGCGAAGAGGAACTTCGTAACCGAACCACTATAAATCACAGTGTCCAGTTTGCATTTCCTTTTACCTTTCTCTTTACTTATGTCTTTATATTTATCGCTTTACTTTTACACTTGAATTGTGTGAATCGTTGTGTATGTTGTGTTAGACATGGTTGTGTAGCTCTTTGTATTAAACATTGTGAGTGTGGATATATTGCTAGAATATGTGGTAGTCACTGTAAATCCATTATCAACACTTCTCATATTACGTCAAACTTGATTGGTGATTTGATACAAAAGATCTAGTCCGAAAACCTCTTCTGGTGGCGGTCCCATAAATCAGGCGGCCCCTTGATATACTTGGCGACCCTCATATATATATGGGACCGCCGGTAGAAGAGTGATGTGTGATGTAATCCTTTGATCCTTAAAAGGTTTTTAAAGGAAAAGTATTTCACCCCCCCCCCCCCCCTCAGTTTCCCACAATAGGTTATTAAGAGTCAGGTCGCTCTAGTTTTCAAGTACGATCCAGTATCAATAACTCCCATAGAAGGAGGATTAAATAAGAAAAGTGTTTTTGTTGTTTGATCGTACTAGATTTTGATTATTAAATATACTCTCGTATACTATGCTTGAAGAAAATTTTCCTCAAAAAGGAAACTTGGAAGTGTCAATTTTATCTTAGTCAAAGTCGTTAAGGAGTAGAAATGATGATAAAACACGAGAATTTAATGGGGTTGGAATAACTTCTAAAGTCCTAAGTTCTACAGTTAATTATACCAATGATTTTGAAACAAAAAAACAATGTTTTTTGGGTCTCTGGTGGTGTCCCCAAATGTTCGGGGGATGCGCCCTCCCTAATATATCTGGGACCGACACCTTTAAGGTGGTCGTCACTGTGCTGTTTCAGCAGAATATTGGCAAACTTCGAAAATCATATAAAATTAAAACCGTAAGTCTGTAGAAGTCCGTGCCATGCACACCTTTCGAAGATAATTGAGTCTACTTTCATTTAAAAATACTTCCAAGTCTTCATTCTAAACTTAAATAAGTCAATGCCAAATACTACTACAGCAGTGGTCAAAACTTTGAGTCCTTTTAAACGTAAAGAAAAAAAAAAAAAAAAAAAAAAAAAAAAAAAACAAAAAAAAAAAAACAGAAAAAGAATAAAAAAATTAAGCAATTACAAAGAAAAAAAAAAAAAGAAGAAAAAAAAAATAAAAAAAAAAAAAAAAAAAAAAAAAAAAGAAAATAAAAAAGATACCCCCCTAAATGGACTTGTAATTTTAATTTTCCTTTGAGTAACGGGCATTCTAATGATAACCTATTGAAAAATATTGTATATTGTACCTTACAAAATCTCGTTTTAAATAATTATTGAAATGGGAAGGAACTATTATATTTTCAAATCAAATCAAGCTAAGTATAACTCGTTATATTCTAAACACAAAAACAACGACGAATATCCTTATGTGTATGTTAGATGATTATGTGTGTTTACTTGTTTTTTTAACTTTGTTAATAGATATTAATAAGTAATCATTACTATTGTTAATTGAGCTAATTATTTTATCTAAACACAATGTGCCATGTATCATTGGCGTATGTTACTAGTTATTCGGATTATGCCTAATAGGAAATAACGTTAGATTATCTTGCGTTAAGTTGCAAAATTGTTTGTGCATTGGCATATAGCATAAAATCACTATATTTAAAAGGTTACATAAAACATCTTTGTAGAACATTTGTATTGTAGTACCTCCACATTGGCATATAGTTTAATAGTTTGTCAAGTGTGTGAAAAAATAATGTCCTAAGATCATATGTTAAAACCCATCATTAAAATATCTCCAACATATTATCTCTCTTCCAACAAGATGTCTAAATATTTTAATCATCTTGCTTTGTTTGACCTCGGGTTGGTTAAATAAAATAAAAGATTGTATTAATACATTGGTAATTAAGTAAAAGAAAATATTTTTTTTAAACTTTGCTTGTGCTTGCATTGTTCTAACATGCATAAATAATTATATTCTTTTTATAAACATATAGTGTTTTACAAAAGATGTGTGTTGTATTAAAATGGTTAGAAAAATCATTCATATACTAATAAAATGTCAAAATCTATGCATAACAACAAATAGTTTTTCGCACACGCAAAGTATATGACAATCTTGAAGTAAGAAATTAACTTGTCATTATTCATCAACCTCACACTTACAACTAGTCTTAGGATTAGTAGAACATACTATGAAAATCTTTATTTGTCTTCTTTAAAAAGAGTTTTCGTGAGGGTCAAGAAAGATTTCGAATATATATCAACTCATTATTCAAACTATAGATTGAAGTTAAATAATCGAGAGCTAATTGACAAGTTTTTGAGTATGGACAAGAAATCGGATTCTTATTTGTCTAGCTTTAAGATTATATCAAAATATAACAAGAGATATTATCTTAAACCTACATACTTAATCACACTCGATTGATATGAAAATATAACGACCATCCCTTCCAAGATATAAAATAGCAACGAGATCATAACTCCACGACTTTTGTAGATGATGTCATATTGAGTCTACTTGTCCAATAGTTGTGTTCTAAATATTTGGCAAATATATGCATAAAATACACAATGAAGTAGGATTGACGACTTAAATGTTTTGTCCAAAATATTCAAGTAATTTACCTTGCAATGCAATTGGTAAAGTCATCATCTCCGAAAATCCAAACATGAGCAAATGCACAATATATGTAACTTTGCTCAAATAATTTAAAAGCACAACTCAAAACTCAAACTATTTTCTCATCAAAACTCTCTAACTTTATCAAATAAGTATAATATTTCTTCTTCACCAAATGTGAACCCTTTAACCATCTAAGGTTAGGATTAGGAAGAATTGAATATATTCCACAAACCATTTTTGTGCTTTCTTTCAATAGGTGATCGTAAGAGAATTTTGAACAAATAAGATATTATTATCAAGACGATAATCATCTTCACTAATCAATCTAATTACAAAATTATAATAAAGAACATGAAATCGAACTAGGATTTTATCAAGATCACGAAAATATCAATACAAATGACCATATATTTTTACCGAGTCTACATTTTAAAAGCATCCTTGGTTATGAACATTGAGTCTAAAGTTGTTCAAATGTTTGTGTCTAAATGTTCAATGATTGTGTTTATTAGCTATGGTCAAATTATACATGCTAAACTTAACACACTTTAAGTAGGATTGACTACTTATGAATTTCCATCGGAAAACTTATAAATACTCCAACTTGATAAGCAAGACTTGGATGTCATTTCCGAAAAATCAAATCGAGAACCCTTATTACTTATAAAAGTTTCTCTTAATAACCTAATATCAACACAATCTCCAAAATAATAGAAAAAATGATCTTTTGCCCAAATTTGGCACCTCCACGGATCGATGGATCCTTCGTCCTAGATTCATCTTCAATTTAGGTAGATCCGCCCTATGACATTAGATTTAAACATCTTTCTCTGTCCAATATCTTTGCTTAAAATTCTAACATAACATATAACTAACCTTAAGTAATCATCAATTATTTTTTTTCCTACACAAGAAACAAACACAAGATCTATTAAGGTATATAAACCTTAATTAGATTCATTCATAAAAGACATGCAAGGTGCATTCTTTGAACACGTCTCATGTAGAGCATTACAACATTGTCACTCATTAAAAGCATACTCCCCTAAATCTAGATGACCATTCTCTCTTAATACATACTGACAACTTCTTTGCTCTCTTCATTTTAACCTTAAGAATACCACACGTTCTTGCTAGGATTAAGCGAACCGAAATTAAAGCTGTTAGTTGAGTCATGTTAGTCCCTACTATGAAAAGAGAATATAAATTTTTATCTTGCTACACTTCATAAGGCAATATAGGAAATTATATTTAGTCTAACATGAGAAAGACTGCTAAGAATCTTCTTGCACTAGTAAATTCAAATTTGACCTACTGTTGAATTGCTCTAATGAGTGAAGTTTATGTTCATGGTATAACCCGTAAACATGACCCATGTTTAGCCTGAATTGAGCACCACTTTATGGATAGTTCTCCATATTCATTCTCTAATTTGCTTAAATGACTCTTATTAAATAGCCTAATGAGATAGTAATAACAATCGAAAAACATTGTAATCTCATTAGGAGTGCACACTAAGCAAGTAGAAATTAGATTTCTCCTTAGTCAATCTAGACAACATGTACCTCACATATGTGTTTTGAAGCATCAAGATGATAACTTGCTCCCGTCTAATGCAATTATATGACTTCATGATTATTTTGATGCTTAACGATTAATTGCATATCTATTAAATGCATGTCTATTATAAAGGCGTTTGTCTTTTTCTATCAATTTAGATGAAATATCTCTTAGTTTATCTAAATAACACATGCTCCTGAATGCTAAATGCTAACATGTTTTACATGATGATTACATTTAAAATTATCATGTTTTGTTTGCGTCATCTTACATGAGTTACATGTTAATTATGCACCTACACTATATTAGGTTGATGTATGACAAATAAGGTTTATATGTCATACAGTCTTACACATTAATCTTGTTGATTATTGTGTTGATGCATGGTTAGATAAACTTGCATGCTTATATTTATATGGCTTATACATCTATGTATATATTTTCTCACACTAGAATATCATTCTTTGCGTCCGGGTCACTAATCTAAATTTTCAAAAGAGTCATAAAATGGTCTTAAATCTTCTAGAGTCTTCCTTCACACATTTCCTTAATCATCTCCCCATTCTATCAAAATAAGCCACATTTGTCCATTTCCTAATCCTTTTAGCAGTCGTCTAACTTCTGAAATGTCCTTTCTACTTCTAAAAGTTTCTATCTCACTATTTAACGTTTCCCTTTCACGTCTAAAAGAGTCTCCACATCTCTAACGTTTCTTCTCACTTTCTATACGTTTCTTCTCTCTCTAATAGTCTTGTTACTATTAGAATCCTCCTATATCCCTTGACAACTTAATTATTTCATCCAAACTATTTAAGTAATTTACGAAATGCAAATGTCACTCCTTCGTAAAACTTTCCACTTTCTAGAAAGTGAAGAACATAAAGAATATATTCAATCTTCAAGTGTTATTGAGTCACCATCAATGTTGAGTCCTCACATTATTATTCCCCCATGGAAAGAACTACCACCCTCATTTCACATCCCACTTTGTTCCCGAAACATTGTCAAACCAACAAACCACCAAACCCTAACCTTTAAATCCAATCATCCACCTTTGTCTCGGTAGGAACATGAATGCACATATCAATGTTAGTGCAAATGATATATCAAATCTTTTCTCCAAACAACCTCGTTCGTCAACGACGTTCCTTCTTTAGTATACGCTCAAACCTTTCAATTAGTCGCTCTATGAATCATTTTCATTCCATCTTTAGTATGTGTGTTGGTGTGTGTAATATATATATATAATAATTATATTGACATAGTTTTGCCAAGTATTAAGTGTCATTCGTCAACTTTTTAAAAGGTACATTCTCATAATTATTTTTTGTGTCAATCAATAAACAATTCACAATCTCGGTTATTAAAGTCGTTTATCTTCTCTTCTCTCCGAAAACACACGTCTCGATTCTTTTTTATTTCTCATTTAGTTGTATTTTTAAATAAAGATTACTTGATGGTCTAGTTTCTTCTACTTCACATTTAAATTGTCAAACATAGAATAATAAAAACCTAAAGTGCATGTCTAGTTCCCCGCTAATGTTTTGCTATATGTATATGTGCACTTGTCTACTAACTTTGTTTTTGTAGCACAAACAAATATCTTGATTCCTTGGTGTCCCCAAACAAGGAGGAGCATACACAGAGGGGAGCACTTGCAAGGCGCTCTACCTTTTAATTGCATCGAACTTCTTGAGCAACGAAGGTATTATATTTGGATCCAGGATCTGTAGATCAAAATACAAGGAATGGATATTAACACGAGGAACTGCAATGAGCAAGGGGGAGCTAGGAGATATGTGGGTAAATAGCATGGAGTTGGTTAAACCATGGATATCAGAAGACTTTACTAGGAATGAAGCAACTCACATTTATAAGGAAAGATAGGATTGGAGATTGTCAAATACGATGAAGGGCTCATCCATACTCCAAATACTTCACATCATCTACTTTAAAATTACCTTCAACCTTTAGGTTTCGTCTAATACTTTCTACTTATATACTTGAAGCACCTACAATTCTATCATGTCTTCTTCTCATCTATCACGACCTCTCCTAAATTATCAAAGAAACACAAAACCACCTCAACCTTATTTCTCATATTTCTTCTCATTCCTTTAACCTATATACTTGGAGCACCTACCTTTTTTTCTCACTCCATACAACATAAATTACCTTACATCACATACCATTCTACACATAACCTCCAACCTATATGCTCCAATCATAATCCACATTATACCTTTTTGCTTCGACAAAAAAGGGAGAATAGAGTGTAAACGAGTAACTTTTAAACTTTACTATGTGCTATAGTTTACATATTTTGTCATCATCAAAAAAGGGGAGATTGTTAGTGCAAATATTATGATATTTAATCTATATGATCTCTTTATGTTTTGGTGATGATAAACATGTGACTTGTAATACATAACGTAAAGTGCGTAAGTTACTCGTAATCACAAATCATCAATGCATACATGCATCTACATTTCTTGACGTCTCAAGTCTACATCAACACCGACATTTGTTTGGAAGTTACTTGTTTACACAAATCATCAATGCATACATGCATCAACATCTCTCGACGTCTCAAGTATGCATCAAGACGGACATTGGTTTACACCCGACGTAAATGACATAAGGTATGTACAAACAAGCATTAAACTTGTAGGATGATCAAAGAAATAAGTTTTTGTCTTAAACTTTACATTTTTATAAATGTAACAAATTAATTTTTTCAAAAATTAATTAGACAAATTATTATTTTTAATTATAAAGAAATATTTTATGTGGTAATTATTTCAAAATTCAAAATCTGGTTCTTTTCCCCCCCCAAAACATGTTAAACTTTCAGCAAACAAGTTTGTCACCACAAAAAGACAAAAACAGGAGCGTCTGTCGGGGCGGTCCCTTAAATAGGCTGGCGGCCCCCTTAAATATCCGTGGCCTCTAATTATACTGGGACCGCCATTTCCGACAAGTCAGGCAGTGATATTAAGCTCTATATAAATAGTGGGTTATCTCCAACAATTTTTACAACCCCTTTTTAGCACGATTTTCTTTCAGTTCTTTCATCTCCTCAAGATCTCACTAAATCTCTCTAAATCTTTGATCATTCAACTTGGTTAATCTTGTTTAAATGTGATCAAATCTTCTATCCTTTCCTCTTTCGGTCATCTTCAAGATCCGAAGTTATGTAGTCTAGTTAGTCCATTTGTAACTTTTGTTACATATAGATTGAGTCTATGTCTTCCAATCTTTAGTAGTGTGTAGATCTAAATGATGTATATATTTGGATGGGTTTATTGTGGGTTGGTTAGATTTTAAGCCTTAAAAAATACATTTGGTGATGTGGTAGATATGGTTCTAGCTAAGATTATGACATCACATCTAGCTTAGGTGTCGAAAAAAAATGTAAGCTGACGAAACTGTTTATAAACCGTTTTAAGGCCAAAAAACACACGGTTTGGTTATGTTGGGAGCCATAGAAACATAAAGGTTTCGGTTGTACCCAAAGAAGAACTCCGACTCTAGCTTAGTTTTCGGAAAACATGTATGCAAGGTTATAAGATTTTCTCTGCCAAAAGGGAGCTTTTTGATTAGTGAAGTAACTATCGAGTTGGATACTCGGGGAGTAGAGTAGGGCGAAGAGGAACTTCGTAACGGCATGACCCGTTGGTTTATGAAATGTTTTCCAAGGTCTTAGACCTCATTTTTCAAACATTTTTCCCAAATAATTTGAATTCCGACAAAATGCCAAAATTCACGTTTTCGACCAAATTTTTACCAAACACGTTTCTAAACGACTATTTAAACTATTTTGAACTTCTATAGATATAAGTATACCAAAAATCCGTTTTACACGTTCAAGTTGACTGGTTTTCACTTATTGGGCCTTAAGGGCCAATATTAGTTTAAAATCTTTAGTCTTAGTATTTAGTGTATAATAGACCCAATAATAAGTTACTAGTTAGCCCAATAACATAAATTTCAATAATACCAATAAATCAAAAATAACAAAGTCCAATAAGCAAAGTAGTAAGTCAACGAAATAAGCTGTGTAGTCAAATAAGTTATTAGCCGTGAGCTTAATAGGCACTTATTGGGCTTTTCGGCCCAATAACCACAACTAGCTATCTAACCACTTAAACGACATTTTTCCGACTAGGACGTGTATTACAAATAATTTGAAAATAAGCCGAATGAAAAGTCCCAAAAATATGCCGAGGCTTATTGGGCTTCTAGTTGGGTCGTGGCCTTAATATGACCAAAACAACCTTTCCGAAAATATTCCAAGTGCGAAATCGAATACAAATTACAATATGCGCGATTAAGTATTTCTAGTAATCAAATTAACCAACTAAGAAAACAAGAAAATAAGTCAAACCACAAAATGGTGTAAATAAGCCTACGGCTTATTTCCTCTTTTGGTCCGTAGGTATATAAGCCCAAAACCGAATATAGCTTCCTTTTAAATAAGCTAATAAGCTATAAGCTATGTTTTGTTCTCGAAATAAGCTATCAAAATAAGCTATAAAAATATAACAAAAGTAGGTAAATAACCAAAATCACTTTTTCTTGTTCCTTTTTATACACAAAAGCAAATAAACTCTTAATAAGCTACAATAGGCTTTTCGAATGCTTATTTTTTGTTAAATGATAAATAAGATATTTAGTACATATATGTTATTCAACCATCACAACCAAAATATTAAAGTGAGTTTTTTTCTTGTTTTCCGTATTTTTGAACTCGAACCAAACGCACCTTTTATATTTATTTGTAAACTTTTCGCTTTTGATTTTTTTTAAGAACGCACCGTACAAGTAACATCTATGCATCATTAAACATTCAAAAGTACAAGAATTTACGAAATAAAGTGACTTATAAAAGAGGGTTTTGAAGACAAGATCGACACGAAACCAACAACCCAAATGTTGTTTTTACGTACCCACGCCTATTAGGATCAACCCGAAAACGCCTAAACCTTCATGTTTTTGAACAAAAGTGGAAAAATGTATGGATTATGTGTGTGTTTATGTTGGGACATGAGCAAGAGGAGAGAAAAAGAGAATGAGCTTTTGATTTCATGTTTTGGATACTATGTGTTTTTAAGAAAATAAAATGAAGGATATGGTGGTATCATGGGAGACATGGTAGCTAAAATAGTGTCTTGTTGTCCCCAGTGGTCTCCTAACCGGTCAAGCATCCTAGGGGGAATCCTATGTGCATTTTAGCTCTTGTCAGTTTACTTAACGACCATAACTCGTGATTTAAAATGTGACCCTAAGGTTTCTTGTATTTTTAATGGATGTAAAAATGTTTTTACTTAAACTTTGACTATTCACACTATAGGTTTTAGAGTTATATTGTTTTAAATTTAGTATGGACATTAAACGGACGTGTCGGAACGCGTTGTTTGATATTTTAAGCCGTTTGCGAGACAACCTCCCGGAATTTGATCAAATATTGATATATTCATTTAAATGAAATAATTCTAATAATAAAAGTATTATTAAATGATTAAAATAGACATTGACTACCGTTACCACGGTCACTGATCCTAACGAAAACAGTAAAGGTCAATAAAATTAAGAATTTGACAGAACATTAACGATCTAGCAATTTGCAAAGGTTGTAGTTTGGGAAATTGTAAATTTGAATTAAAAATGATAACTTGAAATCAAAAATGATTTATTATCATAGAAATTGATGTTTGACAGCCGGTTGAACCGTAACTGTTTAGCGTAAAATAAGTCAACAAAAGTCAACTGTGAGTTTTCTTATAGAAATTTTAATGAATAAAAATATGTAGATATATAGTCATAGTATTTTATAATACTAAGACTTCAGAAAAGTTGCTGGTTGTCACACAAATTCCTTCTTTAGTGTCCAATTCTCGTGTTTCTTGCTACTTACTTGCATTTTACCTGAAAACAACAAAATAACAGTAAATGTATCGAATTCATGTGTTTCTAGGATAATTGCAAGTGTTTTTAAGGGAAAATTGACACTAAAAGGTATCAAATATTTGATGTTATCTCTCTACATGGATGTTTCTCTCTTAGAAGAAATATGCTAAGGAGTTGCTTGAGCGAGCACATATGCTCAACTGCAATCCTACTCGAACTCCTGCTGATACCGAGTCCAAGCTTGGTCCCGAGGGGGCTTCCATTTTTGATCCTACTTTGTATCAGAGTCTTGCAGGAGGCCTGCAATATCTTACATTCACTCGTCCTGATTTGTCTTATGTCGTGCAACATATCTCTCTATATATGCATGATCCTCGGGAGCCTCACTTAACTGCTCTCAAGAGGATTATACGTTATGTTCAGGGCACTTTGGAGTTTGGATTACAGTTATATGCATCCTCAGGATCCTCTCTTGTGGCTTACTCTAACGCTGATTGGGTTGGTTGCCATGCTACTTGCCGATCTACATCCGGGTACTATGTATTTTTTGGGCAACAATCTTCTATCATAGTCTTCTAAGAGAAAACACACTCTCTCACATTCTAGTGCTGAAGCTGAATATCGGTGTGTTGCTAATGCTATTGCTGAGACAGCATGGCTACGTAATCTTCTTCAGGAACCACACACGCCACTACTGACCGCTACTATTGTGTATTTTGATAACGTCAGTGCCGTTTTGTTAAAGATCGTTCAACTTGTCTAGGATATAATATTAATGTTCATATGAATAAACATAGCGGAATAGAACAATAATATACACAAGGTTTTCTACCAAACATTAAGCCTTCATTGTATTTGATCAGGATACAAAAGACTTACTAATCTACTAACTAACTATTATACAAAGCACACACACTTTGTAATCAGACTCTCATTGGAGAAGTCTATGTTTTCTATTCTATTCTGGATGTCTATACCAGACGCCTACCCCCTCTTTATATAATAGAGGGAGGTTACAATAAAACCCTAGCTTACATATTAAGCTAACCTAATATTACATCTTAAGTCCTTGTTGTTTCTTCTTTCTTTATTGTTGCATATAAGGTTTTGTAATCATCAAATCAGAATTCCCAACAATCTTCCCCTATTTGATATTACAAAACAATCTTCATGAAAGAAACAATGCTAAAACATGTCATCACAATAATAAGCTGCACATCATGAATCTTCTTCCCCTTTTTGTAATCATCTAATAGGGGTCTTGTGCAACTCGTAAACGCTTCCCCTCAAGTGATGCATGTAGATGGTTAAGTATATCAACAATAAGCTTCCCCTTAACATGTTTACCATCTCTTGAATCACGAACTTAGTAGGCTCCAAGCAGTAAATTATTAATGAAGAAAACTAAGTATTACCCATATGTTGAAGAAGTAGAAACTCCCAAGCTTGTGTCTTATGTCTTGCACTATCCACGTGACGTCGAACTTATACAAATGCTGGTAATCATTTGATAATTATAAGTAGACCGCAACCTCTTGACAAAAATCATCATCTTCTATGAGACACATACTAAGTGATAGCAAATGTACGTAGTAAGCACCATAAGATAGATCGTACGCCTTTGCTAGATTCGTTAAGTCTTCGTCAACACCATTTAAGTACAAACAAGTTACCTCAAAATGTTGTCAGCCATTTGAGATATTATAAGACACACACCTGTGAAAATCAACTACAACAACACACAAGTAATAACCAATCTTCATAAAAAAATAATCACTGTTCAAGACCCAAATGCGTCCGTGTTGGCTTCAAATAGTTATAATTAATGAGAAACATCTAAGTGCAACAACATCATCTTCTCTCATGTGACTGCTGCCTCATCCGGCGATCTGCTTGTATTCCTTATTTGTACCGTTGCCTCATCCGGCGATCTACGAACAAAAAGGGTACCCTTGTCACATAATTGATTAAAAGGTCATCGCATCAAATGTCTTTCATAATACTTTCCACAACAAGCCATCATCACTCAAGATCCAAATCCATCCAATAAATCAAAAAGTGTGTGTCATCCGATATCCTTTAGTATCCGAGATCCAATATGTATGTGTTGTTCGATATCGGACAACACTAGCAGTATTAACATGTTTCTCGGACAAGTCTAGCAGAACTAATGGACGAACTTGGCAGTACTAAGTACTCAACAGTACTAACTTTTCATGGGCATCATTTGAGCAGTATTAACCAATGTAAAGCAATATTAATACTTCCCCTTCATTGTAGCATAATCTCGAATTCAAAACAGGATAAACTGTTTCTAAGAGTTGCAATACCCACGACTTCTTCGTATAAAAATTTGTAACCAACCCACACATGAACTCCATAACTGTTTGCACATGCTCGAACAATAGAAACATTCAATGACGAACATTATTAATACATGTACACGTACAATACCATTTTTTTTATGTTGACAAGCATTGAGCCAACAATTCCATAAGTATGAACCCAATAGTTAGATACTGTATAACATAGGATGCACAATTCCTTAAGCCCAACAATACACGAACAACACAAGGTAAAACATACAGTAGTAATGACTTCTTTCTTTATATCTTTTGTCGGCTGAATATAATTTCTCCCATGCCTATAACGTACATGAACAACAATCCACTTTTTGAGCCCAAGTATTATTAAACAAATACTTTCCATACAGCTGCTTTTCTTTCTTATAAATCTTACCAGTGAACAAGCTGTATAAACGTGATCCCATAATCATTCTACTGCCATGAACAATCAGCCAAACCCACTTTCAAATCACCATG
>BQNB010113669.1:0-19892 GCA_026074375.1 Tanacetum coccineum
GGTCAGTCAAATTAATTTTATAAGATTCGTTGTTGAATCTGAGTTTTCAGGTCAAATTTTGTATTGTGTTTGTGAGATCAAGAACTATTGTAGTAAGTTCATGATGTGTAGGATTTTACAGAATCTTTCTATATTTTTATAAAAGGTCTAAGTAGGTCTGGTCAAGCCATACTTTTGGGAGGTTGAATCATATCCGTTTTTGGACACTTTGTGTTGTTGGATTTTTAGAAAATAGTAAAGCTTATTAAATAATTATGGGAAAAATAGGGTAATCATATAACATTTTGAACTTACATAATATAAAGTATGAGAATTTATTAAGGTCATTTAGTATTTATAAATATTTGTTAAGTAACTATTAAAATCAGCCAAAAACAAGAAAGCTTGAATAGAAGGATAAAAGGTGTTTAGAGTATAGTTAAGACATGGGTGGTATGGTGTAATATTTATAAGCATAGTATAAACATTAGAAGTCCATCAATTATAAGTTTACATGAGCTAGGGCCGTAAAGCCTTGATCATGAATAACCGTTAGTCGTATTGTGTAGATGTTTGCTTGGAAGTTGTGTGCGCGTTCGTGAAGCTTGAGGTGAGTATTCATAGCCCATTTTTAATTGTTTTTTTTGGGTGAAAATGATACTAAAATTGGCTTTGAAATGATTTAATTACTGTGATAAATGTTTTAGTTTTTTTGGACATTACTTGGTATTATTGCTTATGTGTGTGATGTTTGGATTGGAAGGGTATGCCTACCCAATGTGATGTGTATTTGGATCGGAAGGGTATGCCTACCCAGTGGGGATGAGTTTATGGATCGGAGGGGTACGCTGATGTGTCGTTGTGTGGTGTATATTTTTATGATTCAAGTTTTAAATTTATATTTTGTCGACTTAACCAAACACAACACTTTAACGGGCAGTGTACCCGGTCGATGGTTGATTCGTGGTAAGTAGGGTGTCAAACACTTGAAGCGAGGTTAAATCTCTTAATTTATTAATATTTTGGTTATCTAATCTAAGTTAATTCTAATCTAAGTCTAACCTATGCTAATCCTACGTTAGTTATAATCCTAATTCTAACAGGTAAAAAGGGGTTTCAGCCTGAGAGACTGGCACGGGTTTGGTGGTGACTACAATAAATTCAAGACACTTTAACGCACGCAAAAAAATTAACAAAAGATAAAAGAGCGGTCAAGCCTTATAATAGAAAACTGTATTAGCCAACATTAATCCGATTAGAAGTTGGTTTGTTTATTCAGTGCAATGATTACTTATCTCGAAGAGGCATATCATTCTTAGACTTAGGCGGGACTTCATCCTAAGACCTAGAGACATTAATTATGTCACAATTAAAGTATCCGCATAAAGCATTCTTATTTATTGATTATAATTCATCTAGAGGACGACACCGTGTATGTCGAATGAACCCTAGCTCATAGAGAGTTTACCCACTTACTGCTTAACGGTAACTTATGTTAGGTGGTAGTCCACAATCCAAACTATACCAATGATCAGAACGTTATTAGTTAGTACTAAGCCACTACCTACTACGATACAACCAGTTTAATCAAGGCAATCAGGACGTTATTAGTGATCCTATTTGTTCCACCTATACATATTAATATATGGAGAGCTATCCCAGACTCTTAGCCTACGCCCAAATAACACCGAAGTTGTAGCGCATTAAATATGTAGGACTAGACCTAGTTGAATGATAGGTCGCATACTTAAGCACGTAAATAAGTATCATGTGATAAAAAGTACGTAAAACAAGTATCATGTGATCAACATAACAATTATTACAATGATAAAATTAAGCAAACTTGTTATAACAAAGCCTAAACTCTGATCTTCATATTAATGGCATAATACTCGAAGGTAATTTTTTAGGGCCCTTCCAATCATCTATTATTAAGACAAGAGTAATGGGTTAGCCAAGGTAAACTAAACGATGTCTAACGAATGATACCAAAAACTAATATGATGTTATAAATGTAACCAGAAATTACACGGTTGTCTCCTTTGGAATTGGAATGTGTTACTAGACCTCAATTATGCTCTTTTTCTCCTCTAAAAAATTGACTTTTGTGGTTTAGTATCAAGAATATGATTTAGCACACTTTAAAACCATTTTTTGATGTTTTGTAATTTAAAGGGTTTCTAGAGTTGGTGTCCAATACGGCGTATCCAAGGTGGGATATGACATATTGAAGTTTCTTAAAGTAGGGACCATGTTTGATATCTTCTAGAATATTTTATTCCCATATAGCTTGAATACGACGTATTTCCTTTCCTGGATACAGCGTATTGGTCTTGTGTCCTTTGTGGTATTTGGTGAGTGCATGCACATATATGCCATATCTTCCTTGATGGATACGGCGTATTGGTTGTCAGAACATTAATCTTCAAAATATCTTCGTTTAAGCTCCAGAATGCGTACCTTTTGCCATTTCACCAAGTACTCCTTATTTACTGCAATTCTCAAATACAAACGATTAAGTAACAATTCTTTGCAATAATTATTACAAGTGGAGTTATTTAATGGATAAATGATGCTATAAAATAGACGTTATTTGATGTCATCAGTCCCAAACCCAGAGATTAACACCACTTCATCATAAGGTATTGAGTGTAAATCAGAATCAACCGCTTCCTCCATATATACGCTGATCCATATCATCATGCTCTGTCCCCAATAAAATGATTTGATCATCATCATCCATCTGAGTTGGTTGGAACCTCTTAATCACTTTAATCTCAGACTCGGTATCATAAGGGCTTTCCTTAGATTGCTAGACAAAGCCCAGAATCAATTCTTGTATCATGATCCTCTGGTTTATCAATAAGTTTGACTTTCTCAGCAATAGTTTCTTGTACCTGCATAAACTTTGTTAGATGAAAAAGTGAAGTCATAATGATGGATTGAGGATCGCCATTCGCTACCCCTAAGAAGATTGGGTGTGATTATCCAATCCCCTTAAAAGTTTAAAACTTTTGGGACTCTTTTCAGTTGTGAGTTTTGGGAGTTTGTAATAGATGGGAGGATCGCCATTAGCGGCCCTTAGAAGACAATGGGTATTGATTATCCACGTTCCTCTTAATGTTCTAGTCTTTGGGGGACTCTTTTGATATTGGTTTGGAGACCCTTGAGTCTGAGTGAAGTTCAGTTCATACATGGGTCTGACTTTCATGTACATAATGGGTTAATCCTAGCAAAGTCTAGAGGTTTTAGGGTCAATCCTCAGGTGTTTATATCCTGAGGAATCATTCCCTGAGTGCAGACTCAAAGTGTACAGAAAATTTCGGATTTAAGGGCTGACTCGGAACTCTTTAGTGGGTCGGGGGAACACTTAACTTCATTACTCTCTCATAGGAAGGTTGAGAGTGCTTGTTCAATGCCCCTTATATTTAATTCTGTTACCTTTTCTGCATAAACGGTCTAGGCTTAGTTTACTTGTTCTTGCCGACTCACAGAGGCTTTTAGACCTAGGGTGGTCAGCGGTGGCTATTGTTTCCTCAGCATGTTGAGTCTTAGCGACTTGTTTCTTTTGAGGTACATCCATGACCTGCTTTGAAGACTTTGGTTTAGAAGAAGGTAGGATTCTCTTCTTCTTTGGCTTTAGGTTAGTTGGTGCCATTCAACCTCCACAAAGGTCTTAAGACGAGGATTTTCAATGAAGTCGTCAAACATTCACTCCTCCCAGAGGAAGGAGCAAAGACTTGATGGGGACTAGAGAAAGCTCAGCCACTTTGCATATATGAGCAGTTAAAGCAGTTTCATTCTTAAGTGTGGGTTTAAAAGAAAGGGATGTAATGTGATGAGGTTTCAAAGTTTTGAGGTTCTCATTGTTGTAAGCTTCTCTCAGCAGATGTTCCAAGATGAGAGACAAATATCTTGTCTAAATAGATTGTTGTGTTTCTTTACTTTTTTGCCAGTCACAAGGTGTAGCTGGGCAATCAGATAAAAGAATAAAATACTTGCTACGTCAACATTTAGCCCCCAGTACAGGCAGTACATGATAGTTTACTGATTGGCATTTGGCTGATTCATGAGGACCCCCTACTGCCTCCAAGCATTTCACGATGTTACTGCATCATGGGAACCGCCATTTTGGTGAAAAATACTTAATTTCACGAGATGAACTGATGAGGGTCAAGGATGAATAGGAGATGTTATCCATCTCATCAGTAAGTCCCAGAGTTTCTAGACCAGCCTTCACAGTCTCCTTTGGGGAAATTGAAACAATGTCCTCACTATGTTCTAACATGATGACAGTTGAAAACACATCAAGATCAAACGAAAGTGGTTTTTTAAAATGAGAGAGAGTGAAGGTGATCAATTTTGTTGTGGAATCGGCCTCAGCTGTATACCAGAATTCCCGAAGGTACTTAGGGTAGTAAGCTGATGGTTGTTTGGTTAAAGCGGGTAGATACACAAACTTTTTGAAAGAAACTAAAGCTCGAGATGTAAGAAGTGTTTTTGTGAATTCCAACCAAGGCAATTCTCATTGTAAAATTGATGGGGGCTTGTCCCCCCCCCCCCCCCCCCCCCCCCAGCCCCAAGGGTACCATCTTCTACTTCAAAATGAAGGTTTTGTGCGGGTGTGAGTTGTCTTAGTTGTTGTGATTGCGAAGAAGATTCTAAAGCCATTGTTGTTTACAAAAGAAATATTTTGCTTCATTTTGGATGAAAGAATTCATGTGAGATGATGAAAGGATTCGTGTGAGATGATGAAAATGGTGGTTTTAGGGTTTTGATTGAAAAAGTGATGTGTGTGTGAAAAAAGGTGAACGGTTTATACTAAAAATTTTATATGTTTGAAAATAAAAGTTGTTTGAGTTTCCGCATTATATGCGACGAGTGGTGAAAATGTCTAAAATACAGGCCCCCTTTGCCCCTTTCCGTGGTACTGTAATTCTGCATATTATGAGAAAGTTGGTTATAGCTTTTGAGTTAAATTTGTAGGTAAGATAAGACTGTTTATCCTTGAACTAGGTAGGTTAATTTAAGTTACACTTATATATTTTTATATTCAAGTTAGAGAATCACTTAAAGCCTTTTTCTTATCAGAGACTTGTTTTTCGATATTGAGCATACCCAACTCAGCGACCAATCTAGTAAAGCTAGGCTCAACAAATAGTTTAGTAAAAATATCAGCTAATTGTAAATTAGTGGGTACAAAATGAAGCTGAATATCGCCTTTTAAAATGTGGTCTTTGATGAAGTGATACCTGATGTCAATATGTTTTGTCTTAGAGTGCTAGTAGTAGTCTGGATTGTTTGAATATGGCAATGGCAACTTGTATTATTCATAAAATTAGGCGCCTTGTCAATAGAGAACATCTTAGTTAGCTAGCTAAACTCTTGATCTAGAGAACTTGGCACAACATCAAGCGGGGCAGCAACATACTCAGCTGTTTAGCTGATGGACATTGCCATGAGTTTACTCTTTTGGCAATGCACATACTAACGTTACATAAGTATGTTGACTTCCCTGAGTACTCTTTCTATCCAGGTTACATCCAGCATAGTCTGAGTCAGAGTATGCTTCCAGATCAAAGCCTGATCCTTTTGGATACCAGAGGCCTAGATTTAGTGTTCCTTTAAGATACCTAAAAATTCTTTTTACAGTGAGCAAGTTTGGATTCCTTGGGGTTAGCTTGGTTCTTGCATAGGAGACATTGGTGATTTAGATATCAGGTTCAACTTGCGATAAAGGTTTGATATCAGTAACCCAGTATGCTCTGAACAATGTCTTCATTAACAGAGACCCCTGACTCATCAGGGCCTAAATTATTTAGGGGAAGCATATGGCATTTCACTAAGGCACTATTAGCTAGATTATACTTTTTGAGTAAATCTTTAACATATTTTTCTTGACAAATAGAGATTTATTTAAAATATTTTTTGATTTGAAAACCCAAAAATAAGTTAATTCACCCATCATACTCATTTCATATTTTTTGGTCATCAGCTTGGAAAATTGGTTACCAATTGTTACGCTAGTTGACCCAAAAATGATATCATCCATATATATATCTGTACAATTATGACATCACTCTTAGGTTTTATAAGTAATAAAGAGTGTTGTCTCATGGTACCTTGACAAACTTCTCTGTGGCCCGAGTAAGGAATTTTGAAGAGTTTCATACCATCGCTCGAGGGGCTTGCTTAGCCATAGATAGATTTATTCCAACTTAACAAACCGATTAGGAAATTCACTGCTTTCAAACCTAGGAGGTTGTTGGACATAAACCTCCTCTGAGATTTTCCCATTCAAAAATGCGCTTTTCACATCTATTTGATACACAACTCCATGTAGGCTGCATAAGCAAGAAAAATCCCGATGGCTTCTAGTCTTGCAACATGTGCTAAAGTTTCTTCATAATCAACCCCTTTTTGCTGATTATAACCCTGAGAAATCAGCCTTATCTTGTTCTTTATAACAACTCTATTTTCATCCATCTTGTTTTTCCAAATCCATTTGGTCCCAATTATGGTTTTACCATGAAGTTTAGGGACCAAAGTCCAGACCTTATTCCTTTCAAATTTATTTAGCTCTTCTTGCATTGCAATAATCCATCCTTCTTCTTCCAGAGCTTCAATCAGCTTCTTGGGTTCTTTTTTAGAGAGAAAATTAACATACATGCATACATGAGCTGATGCATCTTTTGAGTCTCTGACCTTGCTTCTGGTTGTAATACCAGCCAGATGTTCACCTATGATGTTAACCAGTTTTATGTGATTTTCTCTTGACCATCTACCTTGAGGTACAGGAGATTGAAGGATACCTTTAGCTGAGGGTGAAATGGTTGGTGAGGGTTGAACATCACTGATTGGTTCATTTATGATATTGTCTTGAATTTCAGTAGGTTCAAGAATATCAGCTGATTCTGAAAGATCATGTTTATTGAGAGCTGGTGATCATCAGCACTAGTGAACTCAGGAGGTTCTTCAGGAGATATAGTGTCCTGAAGAATAGGTGAATCAATGAGAGTGATGTTTTCATGAATGGTTTCATATACAAGGATGTAAGGAAAGTACTCAATATTGCCAGAGCATTGAATAACCTTATTCCTAGGTTCAAGGAATTCATCATCAAGGAAGGATCTATTTTCATTGAACTTGATTGCATCACCTTCTGTGCTAGATTGAGAAATTGCTTCATCATCTTCACTGATTGTAACATGATATGTTTCTTCCATTTCTTGTCTTCTGATGTTGAATACCCTAAATGCTTTTACCGCTAGAGAGTAGCCAAGGAAGAATCCATATCAGCCTTTTCATCAAACTTTCCCAGCTGATCCCTGTGATTGTGAATATGTACAAGACACCCAAACACATGGAAGTAACTGATATCAGGAGATCTTCTTCTGAATACATCATATGCTATCTTCTTATGTCTTTTTACTATGATGGATCTATTTTTAGTGTAGCAAGCAATGTTGACAGCCTCTCCCCAAAATTATTTATGGAGTTTTGCACTATTTAGCATAGTTTTGGCTGCTTCTATCAAGGTTCTATTTCTTCTTCCAGCGAAACCATTTTGTTTAAGGGTACAAGGAGATGAGAATTTATGAGATATACCCATTTCATCATAGAATTATTCCAGCTTGTGATTTATGAATTCAGTTCCATTATCACTTTTAGCTCCTTTACCCTTACTTCATTAAGGTTTTCCATTTTTATGATAAAAGACATGATACAGTTAGCTGCATCACTCTTTTTCTTGAGAAAAAAAATACCTAGGTGTACCTTGAGTACTCATTTATAATGACCAGGGTATATTTATTATGGCTAATGGTTTGAGGTTTGACAGGTCCAAACAAATCCATATGAAGGAGATGTAAGCACTTGTTGATGGAAAATGATCTCCTAGTTTTGAATAATGCTCTATGGTGCTTACCTTTCTCACAAGTTAAGTAGTTCTTGTCTTTAGAAAAGGTCAGAGAGGGAAGACTAGCACCAAGGTTTTGTTTAGCAAGTTTGTTTATATTTTTGAATTTAAGGTGAGACAATCTCTTATGCTAGAGCCAATTAACACTTGGTGAGGACTTGGCAAAGAAACAAGCATTGCTTTCTTCATTGTAAGATAACATATCAATGACATAGAGAGCAATGAGGACAACTTCATCATTTTGGTTGAATATGGTTCCTTGAGTCTTTTGTCAAACAAACTTTAAACGTTACATCAATAAACTGGACTCATGTTGATCAAGTTATGCTTCAGACCATTCACATAAGCAACCCTGGTAAAGTGATTCCATTACAATTAACTAAGCCATATCCTTCTGTGTCTCCTGAAGAGTTATTATCAAAAACCACTTTAGGGCCTGACTCCTTTGAATATCTGTGAAGATATTGTTTAACCCATGTCATGTGTCTAGAACAGCCACTATCTAGATACCTCTAATAGACCTATTTAAGGATTCCAGCACATACATTTTTACACAGATTAGGTCCTTTTGTGAACCCACTTTTCAGTGGGTTATGTGGATTGCTTTGTAGCAATCCTTGATTTCCTGCTATTGGGGTGCTTCTTAGGACAAACAATAGGTTCATAAGCAACACTACCACATACTTCACTCCCAGGGTAGTATTCATAATTATTAGAATGATGGTTATTGATATCCATAGTATTTACTCTCTTTGAAAGGCATTGGTATCATAGGAGTCTTCTTAAGCTGAGTATTCACAGTGACTAATCTTTAAGCTTGTCGGTCAGGTTTTTATTAACATTTCAGTTTGTTCAAGGTGTTCCTTGGTCAAATGGTTAGTGGACCCACAAGTGGATAACTTTGGTTTTATGTAACAATCTTTAGAAAGATCCAAACCAGGTGGTTTGCTTACCTTTGGAAGACTTTGAACTCCTAGTTTGTGATACAGATGGAGAGTTATCTGAAGGAACTTTGATTTGTTCTTTCAGACTCTTAACTTCATCCATTAATGTCAGGAGAAGTTTCTCAGTGGATAAGACCGCCCTTCTTTCAGTATGAGGAACAGGTACAAACGGGGGACTTGGTTTTGGTCTGTTTCTTAATTGCATATGTAGGTGACACTTTATAGATGTTGGTTTTGGTCCTTTTTAAAGGACAGATTGTTTTAGTGTCAGATGCCATGTTGATGTGTTATGTCAGCTAGTGAAATAGACTTATTTTTTTTCAGGTGGGGTGGGGGTGCCAGCGGGTGCATACTATATCAGCTTAGGATGAGGAAGAAGAGGTTCTTGAGTCTCACATTCAGACTCAGAGTCAGAGGTGACATCTAGAATGATCATAGATACCCCCCCTCTTGGCGGATCATTAGCCTTAGTTGAAAATGATTTATTTGAGGATTATTTTCTCTTTCCTCTTACTTTTTCCTCATAAGGCATTGACATGTTGCCAGGTATTTTCTTAAAGAGAAGTTGGTCAAGGGTGACTTTACTACAGGTCCATTTTCCGATAACCTTTTTAAGGTCAGAGATCCCATCCTTCAGAGATTCCTTTTTCTAGACATTGACTGATGACTTCATTTTGAAAGGAATATAGGAAACATTTAATGAGGACATTAGTATTTTTTAGGTTACAAAGTTGAGATTATTGTAAGGACAATTCTTGTTTTAGAAGATTTAAAAATTTGTTAACCAGTTTTTTCTCTGATCTCCACATAGTGTGGTGTAACCTTTAAAAGTATGTTAGCGCTGTTTCCTTTCATCACCATTAGTCATAGACAAGCGTCTGTGTACATTTTTCATAGTAATTTTAACCCACTAGCCAGATCTTGCATTAGCCTTCCCAATAGATGGCTCGTCCTTAGCGATTGCCATAAATGCCTTGATTTTAGTGGTCCCCTCATCCTCTGATGAAATAGATTCTTCATCCCAGTCAATTGGGATCTGCTACAACCCTTTTCCACTCATTCCTTTATGACATAGCATCAATCTTCTTGGTTAGGACATATATCTCAGCTTTTAGTCCTTTGTACTTCCTATGTAAACCTTTTGATGATTTTCACTGTTTTGAGGAGATGTATGTTTGATAGTTTTGGGTTTGTTGTAGGATTTGGTTGAAGAAGGATAAGATGATGTAGAGGATTTGTTTGAAGGAGGATATGATGGTGTTTGCTGTGTTTCAAAATCTTTAAATTTATATGACTAAAATTACCGATTTATTAAACGGAAACACACGGGTAAAAAAGGATAGCCTAGTATATAGTCTAATTTTTTAGGTAGACAGGTCGTCTAACAGGGATTTGATTTGTGTTCAAATATGTAGTTAAAATAAACTTTTACAATTTTTAAAGATTAAATGGATGCTGGATTCAATAACGAGAAAAGATGACTTACTCGGATGACTTCATATAATTCCTAAGCAATGGTGATAATCACGATCTCAGATTTAGGACTTTAACTTATAAAAAGGATTTCTCGTCAGAAAACGTTTTCACAAATTAACTTGTTTAACTCAAGACTTGTACCTATCTAACTAGATCCAAAAATGTGACATCTCAAATAATCATGTTAATTTATATCAAATCTATTTTGTATATCAAATAACATAAGCGGATTTCTCCTTTGAAACGATAAAGACCATAGAAAAATCTTTAAAATTATATAGGGTCACAATGGTCTTGTCGACAGATACCGTTTTAAGTATATAATCAAGTTTGATATAAGATAAGATATGATAGGATTTAAATAATTAGCTTAAGATTAATGATCGCAATTATTATAAATGCTAATTCATATATATTAATTCACCGAGTAGTTTGTAGTCATGAGAGATTTAGCCTCTCATGGCTATGGAGTTCATAACAAAATAAAGAAAAGAAACAAGAAACATACTATGCTCTGGTAAGAATATGGATTAAACTCTACCAGTTACAAGTATTAAATCTTACCACAACCTTTATTCACTAAATGAAGTTGAGTGGTGTTCCTTTGTTCTTTGGTTTTTGTTCTTCAACTCAAGTATGTTTGCAGTGAGATTTGTGTGTGATTGACCTTTGTGTGATTGAAATGAATGGTGTGAAAATTTCTTGAAAATCCATCACTATTTATAGGATGAGATGGGCTGAAAGTGTAGCGCACATTTTACAATGTCTGGCGTACTTTGCCTATATCAGTGCAAATATCATTAATACTGCAAAGAAGTGCGGTGCACTTTTGAATTAAATTGGCGCACTTGCGGTGAGTTAATGCCAGTCTTTAATGTATTTCCATTTAATTTTTCTTAACTCGATAGGAAGTGCGACCTCACATATATAAAATGTACGGGTACTTCTTTGTATTCTCAGCTTTAGCCCCTTCTTTACTTCTAACTTGCTTTCTAATGAGTAGAAACACTTGTACTTTGACCGTTTTAAGCTCAGGATGTCTTCAAGTGAACCTGCATATATTTCATGCTATTAAGTACCATAAAAGTTCACAATAAATGATAAAATATATATACAATACTCCGCCGCCAAAAAATATGTTTTATTTTAGGCTGTTATCATATACCTCCACACTTAGCTATTGCTTGCCCTCAAGCAATTAAAGCGAAAACAAGATCATTTATCGTGACGTGGAGAAAATTTGGATTTAACAAGTGTTTACTGATTTTAATAACTTTTCAGGCATAGACATATAACAGAGCACCTCACATAAGGAATGTGTTTGATTTATATTCACTCAAGCCACTCAGATAGGGTTTATATTTGTGAAGTCACTCAATTGCATAAAATAATTAGATGCTACCATAGGCTTCTACTAGACACTATTACAAACCATGCTCTCGTTGTGGGCTATGAGCACCTAGAAAAAATCCTCATGAGGAATAAATTGATGATAATGATGAGGGTGAATAACATGTATCAATTCCATGTGTAAATTCAAGCCTATACTTTGAATAATACTTTTTTTTATATCAAATGCTCTATAAGGCAGCACGAAACTTATTTCATAGGCTTTTTTTCTTCAACTTGGGATACTTAGTGGGGATAAGAACTAAAGTGAGTGCTAGCAATACAGGAGTTAGATGGATTTATTTCAACCTCTTTTTCAATATGTTTTGTCTATAAATTAACCTTAACTACGGTCTAGTAAATGATAATCAAGCACAAGTTCTGAAGCAACTAAATTACCGGCTCACTCATATAATTTTTAACCAATAAAAATGCTCCCGAAAAGGCGACAAATTACAAATACACAGCCATAACGATGGATGAGACACTTGCAATTGCATTCATCAATAAATGAACAAGCTAAAGTAAAATTTATCTTAGGCATCAAAGGTGGAGTTACCCTTGATTTCTTTAAGGTTTCATTCTCACAATTTAGTGGACTGGTTTTGTGCTAGTTATAGTGTCTATCCGGTTGGATTTGCCTTACTAAGAGTATATATTTTTTAATTTTTGGAAAGAAAACATATATATCATATTTTAAGATTTTTCATAAAATATCAGTTGAAAACTTTGGCTAGAATACGGGCAAACATGAAGGGATATGATTAATATTTAATTTTTCCTATCTTGGCTGCCCTCCCCTCCACACTTTAAGTTGAACATTGCCTCAATGTGAGAAACTAAGTAAATATTGAAATATCGAAAATTTAGGGGAAACGGTCTTCTAGGGGCATAGAGAATGTAGTTGCGAAAAGCTTGTCTTTAGAAAAATGCCATAATTTTTCCCATATCTATATTCACCTGCATAAGAGGTAACAAAACAAAACATACAAAAAAGGAAAAATATTTGTGTTTGTTGTAAATAAATAGAGGCGTAGGTGACTCCTTACTCTTAGTATAAAGCCACGGGTTGCCTCAGCAGAAGCGTTAATTTTTGGAAGGGTCATTAGTTGGACTCGTACCTTGAGGAGTTTCTTTATGTGGGAAGACGGGAGGAGTTCTTCCCTTGGGTTTTATCTTCCTTTGTTATAGTTTGAGTTTGATGGCCATTAACAGTGACATTTTGCCATCCTTTGCCATATTATTCAACATATTGGATGGATATTGGTTGTTTCACTTCTTCATGGTCCTTTCCAACAAAGGTTTGAGTTTTGGCTGTTTAAAATTTGTACTTAGAATGGAAAATAACAGCACTTTGTTTTTCATGGTGGAATCTTTTCATTTTTAGTTTTCTGTCATGCTAGACTTTGGTTCTTGCTTTGTATAATCGAGAGTTTTCATATGCTTGAAAGCAGAATTTATTACCTCGTGTTACTTAAGCAGTAAGTGGGTAAAGTCTATATGAGCTAGGGTTTAACAAGATCAGCATTGCTTTAATCCCTAAGATAGATTATAATCAGCAAATAAGGATGCTTTATGCGGATGCTTTAATTGTGACAGAATTAAAGTGTCTAGGTCTTAGGATGAAGTCCCGCCTAAGTATAAGAACGATATGCCACTTTGAGATAAGTAATCATTGAACTGAATAAACAAACCAACTTCTAATCAGATTAATGATGGCTAATACAGTTTTCTATCATAAGGCTCGATCGCTCATTTATCTAAGGTTAATTTGCTTGCATGGGTTAAAGTGTCTTGAATTGATTATAGTCACCACCAAACTCGTGCCAGTCTCTCAGACTGAAAACCCCCTTTTACCTGTTAGAATTAGGATTAGAACTAACATAGGATTAGCATAGGTTTGACTTAGATTATAATTAACTTAGATTAGATAACCAAAATATTAATAAATTAAGAGATTTAACCTTGCTTCAAGTGTTTGACACCCTACTTACCACGAATCTACCATCGACCGAGTTCACTGTCCGTTAAAGTGTTATTTTTGTTTAAGTCGGCAAAATATAAATTTAAAACTTGAATCATAAAATTATACACCATACAATGACACATCAATCACGTTTGGATATATTCCCAGTTTTTTGACACGCTTCGCAAAGGCATACTAGAGTATGAGCTTCTTTAATAATTGTTGGCTAGTAAAAGCCTGAGTCTAAGTTTTTTTAGCTGTGGTAGGTCCATAGTGACATTGATCAAGAATGGTACGAGTTTCTAGTCCTGAGACACAGCGTCAGATCATATCGTTTAAACATACTTTGAAAAGATAGGGGTCTTCCTAAAAGTAGTTTTTGAGGTCAGAGAAGAATTTGTTCCTTTGTTGATACGTTATTCCTTTAGGTATAATATCACCTACCAAATAGTTTGTAAAGTCTGTGAACGATGGTGTGTCTTTGGTGGTTATTTCCATAAGAGTTTTTCCAGAAAAGTTATTGTCGACATCACTGTCATCACTTGTCCCATCATTATCAATCCGAGATAAGTGGTCGGCGGCAACATTTTCTGTACCTTTTTTGTCTTTTATTTCGATATCAAATTTTTGAAATAGCAGAATCCAACGTATAAGATGTGGCTTAGCATCTTGCTTTTTGAATAGGTGTCTTAAAGCTAAGTGATCAATGTAGACAATCATTTTGGATAATATCAAATAGGGTCAAAATTTGTCGAATGCAAATACTACAACTGTTAGTTGTTTTTTAGTAACTGTATATTTTTCTTGAGCTGCATTAAGGGTTTTGCTTGCAAAATAGATAGGATGAAAGTGTTTACCACTTTTTGTCTTAAGATTGCTTCAATTGTGAATTCACTTGCATCACACATAAGCTCAAATGGAAGGTTCCAATTTGGGCTTATGATCACAGGAGTACATGTGAGTTTTTCTTTTAATGAATTGAATGCTTTGTGAAATTCATCATTGAATTCGAATGGAGTATCTTTTTAAAGTAACTTAGTTAAGGGACGGGTAATTTTTAATAAGTCTTTTATAAAACGTCGGTAAAACTTGGCATGTCCTAGAAAACTTCTAATGCCTTTGACATTAGTAGGGGTTGGAAGTTTAGAGATTATGTTGATTTTGGCTTTTTTCAAATTCTAGGCCTGCATTGGACACTTTGTGTCCAAGCACCATTCCTTCTTTAACCATAAAATGACATTTTTCTGAGTTAAGGACAAGATTTGCATCTTTGCAACGTTGAAGCATTTTATCGAGGTTATTTAGACACTTATCAAAGGAGTTTCCAAAGACAGAGAAATCATCCATGAATACTTCATGGATTCTTCGATCATGTCATGAAAGATAACCAACATGCACCTTTGAAAAGTAGCGAGAGCATTACATAAACCGAAAGGCATTCGCCTGTAAGCGTATATGAAGGTTATTTTTTCTTGATCCATATGATCGATTGGTATTTGAAATTATCTAGAAAAACCATCAAGGAAACATAAATATTTATTTCCTGTGAGTCTTTCTAAAATTTGATTCATGAATGGCAAAGGAAAGTGGTCATTTGCGGTTGCTTCATTGAGTTTACGATAATCGACGCATACTTGCCAACCCGTAATGGTTCTTGTATGTTTGGATTTAATCATCTTTGTTTTTGAACAACTATTTTTTTGTCTTCTAAGAGCTGAATTTTATGTTTGCAAAAAGACGGATAAATTCTAGGAATGTCTGTTGTTTTCCAAGCAAACTCTTGCTTGTGTCTTTTTAAAATAGAGATGAGCTTATTTTTATTTTGCTTAGAAAGCTAGGACGATATGATTATTGGAAGAAAAGAGGGTTCTTCCAAGAATACATATTCAAGATGTTTCCGAAGAAGGTTCTTTAAGAGATGTCTTGATTTTATAATCGGTGTTATGTGTGATTTTTTTTAATGGCGGTTCTTTGATGTCGGATTCATATTCAGAGTTTCCTTTGATATTCATAGACATGAATTCATTGAATTCAGTAAAGAGTTTTTCTTCAAGAATAGTTCCCTCGATGGAATGAAGGATTTTACTCCCTTCATTGAGAAGAGCATCAAAATCTGCTTCTAAGATTCTGTCAATAACATCAATGCTAAAACATGTATCATTATTTGAATAAGAGTGTTTCATTGCGGAATCGATTAAAAAGGTTATTTGTTTAGTACCAACTCCAAGATTGAGTTGTTCTTGTTTTATTTGAATTATTGCATCGGCAGTATGGAGGAAAAGTCTCCCTAAGATTAGAGGAACTTTACTGTCTTTTTCCATTTCAAGAATAACAAAATCTATGAGAAAAGTGAATTTACCAACCTCAAAGAGCATATTTTTAGCTATTCCAATAGGGTGTTGGAATGATTGGTCGGCTAACCTTACACTCATTTTAGTAGGTTTAAGAGTTTCAATGGATTATTTAGCATATAAAGAATATGTCATGAGATTAATGCTAGCATCAAGGTCGGCTAAAGCATTGCATGAGAAGGCTTTGCTAAAAGTGCAAGGAATAAGGAAACTTCAGGGGTCTCCAGGTTTAGGTGGAACCTTCTTTTGAATCATAGCAGAACTTTCAACGCTCAAAAAAGCAGATGAGATTTGTTCAAGCTTATGTTTATTGCTTACGAGTTCTTTGAGAAATTTGCCATAGTTTAGCATTCCTTCTTAAACATCAAAAAGAGGTACATTGATTCGAACGACTCGAATCATGTCAAGGAATTTACCATATTGGGCTTCCATTTTTTTCTTTTCGAAGGCGTTGAGGATACACATTTTTTGGTTTGTATGGCTTAGGCATTGGAGTTTCTTTGACTGGTTTTGGAGCTTGAGATTTCGGTTGAGGTGTAGATTCTGCTTCATCATCCTCACTATCAAAATTAAGAGGAGTTTTAGATTTATGTTACTGATCACTTGGGTTGATAGGTGGGTCATAGGATTTACCACTTCATGTAATTATGACATTTACATGCTCATTTTGAGCTTGCGGTGGCTGATAAGGTTTGGATGAGCTACCTTTTGGGTTTGGTTGAGTCTTACTAGGAAGAGATCTAGAAGTTCGACCAGATTGCTTTTCAGCTAATCTGTAGAATTTTGCTTCAAGGTTTTGGATTGAGGCTTGATGATTTTTTGTTGTTGTTTTAAATTTGGTTTAGAGTTCCATAAAAGTATCTTTGACAAAAGAATTAGTCTAGTGTTGAACTTTTATGAATTCGCTTAATTCTTTTTGAAGGCCTAGTTTATCATCAGAGTTGGATCGATAGTTGTCTCAATTATAATCGTTTCTACCGCTTGAACGCCAATTATCGCGATTTGAGTCACAATCGCTGTAATCATTGTAAAAACAAGTACGTTAGAAAATTTGCATGAGTTTGGTTTCTTCTTCAGGCGTCATAGGTTTTTCATCTTTCTTATATTTGTGTATCGAGTGATTTGAACGAGATTGTATTTCTTTGTACTGAGCATCCATTTTCATGGTCATGGCATCCATTTGAGCCATAATTTTGTCAGTATCTGCTACCTTTATCGGCGAAAGCAATAGTTTTCTTTAGAGATAATTTTGTTTTTTGGTTTTTAGCCCAATCGAGCTTGAGTAAGACTTTATCTTTGAGGAGTTGATAAGCTTGGTTTGGTGTTTTATAGAAGAAAATTCCACCAGCTGCGGAATTAAGAACTTCTTGGGTTACTTCGTTAAGACCATGGTAAAAGATTTTAATGATATTGCCTTTGGATAGATTGTGACCATGGCAATTTCTGAGCATTTCTTTATACGGAGCCAAGCTTCAGTTAAGGTTTCATTTTCATTTTAAGAAAAGGCTCAGATTTCTCCGCCGAGTCGATCGAAAAGAGATGGGGGAAAGAGTCGGCTTATGAAAGCGGTACGAAGTTCATCTCATGTTTTGATGGTTCCTTTGTTGAGTTCATCAAGCCAAGTTTTTGCTTCACCCGTGAGTGATAGGGGAAACATCATCAGGCAGACAGCTTCATTCTCGGTGTCTCTGTATTTAAACATATCACATATTCCAAGAAATTCATGAATGTGTTTGTGCGGATCAGTTTTAATTCTAACATCAAATTGGTTTCCTTTGACGAGAGTCAAGTGGTTACCCTTAATGACGAATTTGTTTACAGTTTCAGGAATGATGATTATGGAAGTAGAAGTCGGAGGGACAACACGGTCGGCAGACCACATGGGTTCATCATCAATTGGATTGAAATTTTTAAGAATATCAAGAAAGTGACAGAAATAGTTGATGTCAAGAATGGGTTGGTAGACAATTCTTCGTTGTGATGGTCGTTCGTCCCTTCGTTCGATTGGGACTCTCTTGTTTCGTCGACGAAGTCTACGATTCAGGGTACGTTCAGGTTCAGATAATGGTTAGACAAGTTCTGAGTTAGAAGCACGTGTATGCATCCAGGGTGAACTTGTTGGATGATTTAGAAATGTTTTTAGGAAAAATGTTTGATTGTAGAAAGTGCAGTGTACTTCCTGCAACGAGAGTTACAGCAAGCAAGCATATTGATTTTTAGGAGGAAAAAGTGATTAATTTTGATTTAAAAGATAATAAGATATGATTATAGAACAATTTAAAATCCCTAGCAACGACACCAAAAACTTTGATGTGTTTCAAAAGCTTTAAATTTAAAAGACTAGAATTATCGATTATTAAATGGAAATACAAGGGTAAAAGTATAACCCACGTATGTAGTATAAATTTTTAGGTAAGACCAGGTCATCCACGGGGATTTGATTATGTTTGTTTAATCGCAAGTTTTAAGACATAACTTAAAGACTTTTTCAGATGAGTTATGATTGATGATGGATTCAATAATAAAGGAGAATGACTACTCGGTTAGTTTCATGTTCATAAGCAATGGTAATGATTACGATCTTTGATTTTTAGGACTTAACTTATAAAAAAAAAATTTCGTCAAAAAATATTTTCAAAAATAAACTTGTTTTACCTTAAGACATATATTAGTTAACTTAATTAGATGTGTCACGCAAATAATCAAGTTACTATTATGTCAAATCTTTTTTGTTTATTAAATAACGTAAGCGGATTTCTCCAACCATACGATAAAGACCATAGACTGTTAAGTGATCCTATTATGCTGTAGAGAAATAAAATAGTTCTCCCCATCCATTAAGTGATCCTATTGCTGCCCCTTCCGGGCTTTAATTTCATGTTATAGTTTTTTCCTTCTTTTTTTGCAGGCTTCGTCCATTATAGGGGAAGGGCGCATGGCATGCCAAAGAACATTGCTTGTTGCTTCGAGCTTGAGGGTACACCGATTATAGATGTGTGGTTATCCATCCAGCGGACCCTAAGTCATGTCACCACCCTAAGCCGAATGGCTTCCCCTTGGGACCGTAGTATAGCTGGTCAAGTGTTTGTAGGGCCTCATATTGCTTTTAGCAGAAGTTGTATTGTCACGTCTAGCCCTTGAACTTGTCTGGTTACTAGATTTTAAGTATTAGCTTAGTATTTTCTGATCATGTAACTACCGACTTCATTTGGCTTGTAATATGTATTTTTGTTTAAATTAATGGTTATTATCATTCGGCATTCGATTAACTTCCTTTGTTGTATGGGTTTGTTTGTAATATTTGTACGTTTGTATTTAGCACTTTAGCATTGGTTTATGCCCCAAACGCCATATGTCTACCATAGTGATACATTTTTTGGTTTGGTTCGGACATCTCTGTTCATCCTAACTCGTATACCGGAGTAAATTTTTATTAGTAATGTTTGTACACATTACAGGTTGCCTTATCCCTTCATTTTTGTTATCTACTGTTGCTTGTTTCCTCTACAATGTAGCTGTTCATCAAAGGTTTATGTTCGAGAGAGAAGTTCTTTAAACTTTTTTGCCTGGCATTTTGCAAAGTCTATGAGTTTTAACTTTACATTCCCACTATGTGTTTGTTGTTTCTTTTACATTCGGAGGTAACGAGCCATCAGATGCTTAACATGCTTTGTGTTTGCATTATTTTTACCATTTGCCTTAACCATATGGAAAATTTGGCTATATTATATTAAACAAAAACCGTTCATTAGACATAAGATAGTTCGTCCCTCTGAGGTAAGCTGAACACTTTGAAAATTGCTTCCTCAGATGGGTTACATAATATTTAGATATCCTTTATGAATACAATTGTACTTAGTTGCTCCTAC